>JBAWUR020000114.1:0-89270 GCA_038363175.2 Artibeus lituratus | reverse complement strand
CAGCTGGTTGACCCGCGCGGCCGCTCCACAACCGACCGAGCCCGGCCAGGCCAGCTTCCTGACCCGGGCGGCGCTCCACCACACCTAAGCCCGGCCGGGCGGGCTGCTTTACCCCGGCGGCCGCTCCACCACAACCGGAGGCCCGCCGGGCCAGCTGGTTGATCCGGGCGGCCGCTCCACAACCGACCGAGCTCGGCTGGGCCGGCTTCCTGACCCGGGCGGCCGCTCCACCACACCCGGAGCCCGGCCGGGCCGGCTGCTTTACCCCGGCGGCCGCTCCACCACAACCAGAGCCCCGCCGGGCCAGCTGGTTGACCCGGGCGGCCGCTCCACCACAGACCCAGCCCGGCCGGGCCGGCCTCCTGACCCGGGCGGGCGCTCCAATACACCCCGAGCCCGGCCGGGCGTGCTGCTTTACCCCGGCGGCCGCTCCACCACAACCGGAGCCCCGCCGGGCCAGCTGGTTGACCCGGGCGGCCGCTCCACAACCGACCGAGCCCGGCCGGGCCGGCTTCCTGACCCGGGCGGCCGCTCCACCACACCCCGAGCCCGGCCGGGCCGGCTGCTTTACCCCGGCGGCCGCTCCACCACAACCGGAGCCCCGCCGGGTCAGCTGGTTGACCCGGGCGGCCGCTCCACACCCGACCGAGCTCGGCCGGGCCGGCTTCCTGACCCGGGCGGCGGCTCCACCACACCCCCAGCCCGGCCGGGCCGGCTGCTTTACCCCGGGGGCCGCTCCACCACAAACGGAGCCCCGCCGGCCAGCTGGTTGACCCGGGCAGCCGCTCCACAACCGACCGAGCTCGACCAGGCCGGCCTCCTGACCCGGACGGCCGCTCCACCACACCCCGAGCCCGGCGGGGCCCGCTGCTTTACCCCGGCGGCCGCTCCACCACAACCGGAGCCCCGCCGGGCCAGCTGGTTGACCCGGGCGGGCCGCTCCACCACAGACCCAGCCCGGCCGCGCCGGCCTCCTGACCCGGGCGGCCGGCTCCACCACACCCCGAGCCCGGCCGGGCGGGCTGCTTTACCCCGGCGGCCGCTCCACCACAACCGGAGCCCCGCCGGGCCAGCTGGTTGACCCGGGCGGCCGCTCCAAAACCGACTGAGGTCGGTCGGGCCGGCTTCCTGACCCGAGCGGCCGCTCCACCACACCCCGGAGCCCGGCCGGGCCGGCTGGTTTACCCCCGGCGGCCGCTCCACCACAACCGGAGCCCCGCCGGGCCAGCTGGTTGACCCGGGCGGCCGCTCCACAACCGACCGAGCCCGTCCGGGCCGGCTTCCTGACCCGGGCGGCCGCTACACACCACACCCCGAGCCCGGCCGGCCCGGCTGCTTTACCCCGGCGGCCGCTCCACCACAACCGGAGTCCCGCCGGGCCAGCTGGTTGACCCGGGGGCCGCTCCACCACAGACCCAGCCCGGCCGGGCCGGCCTCCTGACCCGGGCGGCCGCTCCACCCCACCCTGAGCCCGGCCGGGCCGGCTGCTTTACCCCGGCGGCCGCTCCACCACAATCGGAGCCCCGCCGGGCCAGCTGGTTGACCCGGGGGCCGCTCCACCACACCCCGAGCCGGGCCGGGACGGCTGCTTCACCCTGGGCGGCCGCTCCACCACAACCGGAGCCCCGCCGGGCCAGCTGGTTGACCCGGGCGGCCGCTCCAACACAGACCCAGCCCGGCCGGGCCGGCTGCTATACCCCGGCGGCCGCTCCACCACAACCGGAGCCCCGCCGGGCCAGCTGGTTGACCCGGGCGGGCCGCTCCACAACCGACCGAGCCTGGCCGGGCCGGCTTCCTGACCCGGGCGGCCGCTCCACCAAACCCCGAGCCGGGCCGGGCCGCTGCTTTACCCCGGCGGTCGCTCCACCACACGGAGCCCTGCCAGGCCAGCTGGTTGACCCGGGCGACCGCTCCACAACCGACCGAGCCCGGCCTGGCCGGCTTCCTGACCCCGGGGGCCGCTCCACCACAACCCCAGCCCGCCCGGGCCGGCTGCTTTACCCCGGCGGCCGCTCCACCACAACCGGAGCCCCGCCGGGCCAGCTGGTTGACCCCGGCGGCCGCTCCACAACCGACCGAGCACGGCGGGCCGGCTTCCTGACCCGGGCGGCCGCTCCACCACACCCCGAGCCGGGCCGGGCCGGCTGCTTTACCCAGGCGGTCGCTCCACCACAACCGGAGCACTGCCGGGCCAGCTGGTTGACCCGGGCGACCGCTCCACAAACCGACCGAGCCCGGCCGGGCCGGCTTCCTGACCCGGGCGGCCGCTCCACCAGACCCCGAGCCGGGCCGGGTCGGCTGCTTTACCCAGGCGGCCGCTCCACCACAACCCCAGCCCGGTCGGGCCGGCTGCTTTACCCCCGGAGGCCGCTGGACCACAACCGGATCCCCGCCGGGCCAGCTGGTTGACCCGGGCGGCCGCTCCACCACAGACCGAGCCGGGCCGGGCCGGCCTCCTGACCCGGGCGGCCGCTCCACCACACCCCCAGCCCGGACGGGCCGGCTGCTTTACCCCGGCGGCAGCTCCACCACAACCGGATCCCCGCCGGGCCAGCTGGCTGACCCGGGAGCCGCTCCACAACCGACCGAGCTCGGCCGGGCCGGCTTCCTGACCCGGCGGCCGCTCCACCACACCTTGAGCCCGGCCGGGCCGGCTGCTTTACCCCGGCGGCCGCTCCACCACAACCGGAGCCCCGCCGGGCCAGCTGGTTGACCCGGGCGGCCGCTCCACAACCGACCGAGCCCGGCCGGCCGCTTCCTGACCCGGGCGGCCGCTCCACCACACCCCGAGCCCGGCCGGGCCGGCTGCTTTACCCCGGCGGCCGCTCCACCACAACCGGAGCCCCGCCGGGCCAGCTGGTTGACCCGGGCGGCAGCTCCACAACCGACCGAGCCCGCCGGGCCGGCTTCCTGACCCGGGCGGCCGCTCCACCACACCCCGAACACGGCCGGGCCGGCTGCTTTACCCTGGCGGCCGCTCCACCACAACCGGAGCCCCGCCGGGCCAGCTGGTTGACCCGGGCGGCAGCTCCACAACCGACCGAGCCCGGCCGGGCCGGCTTCCTGACCCGGGCGGCCGCTCCACCACACCCCGAACCCGGCCGGGCGGCTGCTTTACCCCGGCGGCCGCTCCACCACAACCGGAGCCCCGCCGGGCCAGCTGGTTGACCCGGGCGGCAGCTCCACAACCGACCGAGCCCGGCCGGGCCGGCTTCCTGACCCGGGCGGCCGCTCCACCACACCCCGAACCCGGCCGGGCCGGCTGCTTTACCCCGGCGGCCGCTCCACCACAACCGGAGCCCCGCCGGGCCAGCTGGTTGACCCGGGCGGCCACTCCACCACAGACCGAGCCTGGCCGGGCCGGCCTCCTGACCCGGGCGGGCCGCTCCACCCACACCCCCAGCCCGGCCGGGGCGGCTGCTTTACCCCGGCGGCCGCTCCACCACAACCGGAGCCCCGCCGGGACACCTGGTTGACCCGGAAGCCACTCCACAACCGACCGAGCTCGGCCGGGCCGGCTTCTTGACCCGGGCGGCCGCTCCACCACACCCCGAACCCGGCCGGGCCGGCTGCTTTACCCCGGCGGCCGTTCCACCACAACCGGAGCCCCGCCGGGCCAGCTGGTTGACCCGGGCGGCCGCTCCACCACAGACCGAGCCTGGCCGGGCCGGCCTCCTGACCCGGGCGGCCGCGCCATTACACCCCAAGCCCGGCCGGGCCGGCTGCTTTACCCCGGCGGCCGCTCCACCACAACCGGAGCCCCGCCGGGCCAGCTGGTTGACCCGGGCGGCCGCTCCACAACCGACCGAGCTCGGCCGGGCCGGCTTCCTGACCCGGGCGGCCGCTCCACCACACCCCGAGCCCGGCCGGGCCGGCTGCTGTACCCCGGCGGCCGCTCCACCACAACCGGAGCCCCGCCGGGCCAGCTGGTTGACCCGGGAGCCGCTGCACAACCGACCGAGCTCGGCCGGGCCGGCTTCTTGACCCGGGCGGCCGCTCCACCACACCCCCGAGCCCGGCCGGGCCGGCTGCTTTACCCCGGCGGCCGCTCCACCACAACCGGAGCCCCGCCGGGCCAGCTGGTTGACCCGGGCGGCCGCTCCACAACCGACCGAGCCTGGCCGGGCCGGCTTCCTGACCCGGGCGGCCGCTCCACCAAACCCCGAGCCGGGCCGGGCCGGCTGCTTTACCCCGGCGGTCGCTCCACCACACGGAGCCCTGCCAGGCCAGCTGGTTGACCCGGGCGACCGCTCCACAACCGACCGAGCCCGGCCTGGCCGGCTTCCTGACCCCGGGGGCCGCTCCACCACAACCCCAGCCCGCCCGGGCCGGCTGCTTTACCCCGGCGGCCGCTCCACCACAACCGGAGCCCCGCCGGGCCACCTGGTTGACCCCGGCGGCCGCTCCACAACCGACCGAGCACGGCCGGGCCGGCTTCCTGACCCGGGCGGCCGCTCCACCACACCCCGAGCCGGGCCGGGGCCGGCTGCTTTACCCAGGCGGTCGCTCCACCACAACCGGAGCACTGCCGGGCCAGCTGGTTGACACCGGGCGACCGCTCCACAACCGACCGAGCCCGGCCGGGCCGGCTTCCTGACCCGGGCGGCCGCTCCACCAGACCCCGAGCCGGGCCGGGTCGGCTGCTTTACCCAGGCGGCCGCTCCACCACAACCCCAGCCCGGTCGGGCCGGCTGCTTTACCCCCCGGCGGCCGCTGCACCACAACCGGATCCCCGCCGGGCCAGCTGGTTGACCCGGGCGGGCCGCTCCACCACAGACCGAGCCGGGCCGGGCCGGCCTCCTGACCCGGGCGGCCGCTCCACCACACCCCCAGCCCGGACGGGCCGGCTGCTTTACCCCGGCGGCCGCTCCACCACACACCGGAGCCCCGCCGGGCCAGCTGGTTGACCCGGGCGGCAGCTCCACAACCGACCGAGCCCGGCCGGGCCGGCTTCCTGACCCGGGCGGCCGCTCCACCACACCCCGAACACGGCCGGGCCGGCTGCTTTACCCTGGCGGCCGCTCCACCACAACCGGAGCCCCGCCGGGCCAGCTGGTTGACCCGGGCGGCAGCTCCACAACCGACCGAGCCCGGCCGGGCCGGCTTCCTGACCCGGGCGGCCGCTCCACCACACCTTGAACCCGGCCGGGCCGGCTGCTTTACCCCGGCGGCCGCTCCACCACAACCGGAGCCCCGCCGGGCCAGCTGGTTGACCCGGGCGGCAGCTCCACAACCGACCGAGCCCGGCCGGGCCGGCTTCCTGACCCGGGCGGCCGCTCCACCACACCCCGAACCCGGCCGGGCCGGCTGCTTTACCCCGGCGGCCGCTCCACCACAACCGGAGCCCCGCCGGGCCAGCTGGTTGACCCGGGCGGCCACTCCACCACAGACCGAGCCTGGCCGGGCCGGCCTCCTGACCCGGGCGGCCGCTCCACCACACCCCCAGCCCGGGCCGGGGCGGCTGCTTTACCCCGTGGCCGCTCCACCACAACCGGAGCCCCGCCGGGACACCTGGTTGACCCGGAAGCCACTCCACAACCGACCGAGCTCGGCCGGGCCGGCTTCTTGACCCGGGCGGCCGCTCCACCACACCCCGAACCCGGCCGGGCCGGCTGCTTTACCCCGGCGGCCGTTCCACCACAACCGGAGCCCCGCCGGGCCAGCTGGTTGACCCGGGCGGCCGCTCCACCACAGACCGAGCCTGGCCGGGCCGGCCTCCCTGACCCGGGCGGCCGCTCCACACCACACCCCAAGCCCGCCGGGCCGGCTGCTTTACCCCGGCGGCCGCTCCACCACAACCGGAGCCCCGCCGGGCCAGCTGGTTGACCCGGGCGGGCCGCTCCACAACCGACCGAGCTCGTCCGGGCCGGCTTCCTGACCCGGGCGGCCGCTCCACCACACCCCGAGCCCGGCCGGGCCGGCTGCTGTACCCCGGCGGCCGCTACACCACAACCGGAGCCCCGCCGGGCCAGCTGGTTGACCCTGGCGGCCGCTCCACAAACGACCGAGCCCGGCCGGGCCGGCTTCCTGACCCGGGCGGCCGCTCCACCACACCCCGAGCCCGGCCGGGCCGGCTGCTTTACCCCGGCGGCCGCTCCACCACAACCGGAGCCCCGCCGGGCCAGCTGGTTGACCCGGGCGGCCGCTCCACAACCGACCGAGCGCGGCCGGGCCGGCTTCCTGACCCGGGCGGCCGCTCCACCACACCCCGAGCCGGGCCGGGTCGGTGTGCTTTAAACCGGCGGCCGCTCCACCACAATCGGAGCCCCCGCCGGGCCAGCTGGTTGACCCGGGCGGCCGCTCCACAACCGACCGAGCCCGGCCGGGCCGGCTTCCTGACCCCGGCGGCCGCTCCACCACACCCCGAGCCGGGCCGGGTCGGCTGCTTTACCCCGTCGGCCGCTGCACCACAAACGGATCCCCGCCGGGCCAGCTGGTTGACCCGGGCGGCCGCTCCACCACAGACCGAGCCTGGCCGGGCCGGCCTCCTGACCCGGGCGGCCGCTCCACCACACCCCCAGCCCGGCCGGGCCGGCTGCTTTACCCCCGGCGGCCGCTCCACCACAACCAGAGCCCCGCCGGGCCAGCTGGTTGACCCGGGCGCCGCTCCACAACCGACCGAGCCCGGCCGGGCCTGCCTCCTGACCCGGGCTGCCGCTCCACCACACCCCGAGCCCGGCCGGGCCGGCTGCTTTACCCCGGCGGCCGCTCCACCACAACCGGAGCCCCGCCGGGCCAGCTGGTTGACCCGGGAGCCGCTGCACAACCGACCGAGCTCGGCCGGGGCCGGCTTCTTGACCCGGGCGGCCGCTCCACCCACACCCCGAGCCCGGCCGGGCCGGCTGCTTTACCCCCGGCGGCCGCTCCACCACAACCGGAGCCCCGCCGGGCCAGCTGGTTGACCCGGGCGGCCGCTCCACAACCGACCGAGCCTGGCCGGGCCGGCTTCCTGACCCGGGCGGCCGCTCCCACCAAACCCCGAGCCGGGCCGGGCCGGCTGCTTTACCCCGGCGGTCGCTCCACCACACGGAGCCCTGCCAGGCCAGCTGGTTGACCCGGGCGACCGCTCCACAACCGACCGAGCCCGGCCTGGCCGGCTTCCTGACCCCGGGGGCCGCTCCACCACAACCCCAGCCCGCCCGGGCCGGCTGCTTTACCCCGGCGGCCGCTCCACCACAACCGGAGCCCCGCCGGGCCAGCTGGTTGACCCCGGCGGCCCGCTCCACAACCGACCGAGCACGGCCGGGCCGGCTTCCTGACCCGGGCGGCCGCTCCACCACACCCCCGAGCCGGGCCGGGCCGGCTGCTTTACCCAGGCGGTCGCTCCACCACAACCGGGAGCACTGCCGGGCCAGCTGGTTGACCCGGGCGACCGCTTCCACAACCGACCGAGCCCCGGCCGGGCCGGCTTCCTGACCCGGGCGGCCGCTCCACCAGACCCCGAGCCGGGCCGGGTCGGCTGCTTTACCCAGGCGGCCGCTCCACCACAACCCCAGCCCGGTCGGGCCGGCTGCTTTACCCCGGCGGCCGCTGCACCACAACCGGATCCCCGCCGGGCCAGCTGGTTGACCCGGGCGGCCCGCTCCACCACAGACCGAGCCGGGCCGGGCCGGCCCTCCTGACCCGGGCGGCCGTTCCACCACACCCCCAGCCCGGACGGGCCGGCTGCTTTACCCCGGCGGCAGCTCCACCACAACCGGAGCCCCGCCGGGCCAGCTGGCTGACCCGGGAGCCGCTCCACAACCGACCGAGCTCGGCCGGGCCGGCTTCCTGACCCGGGCGGCCGCTCCACCACACCTTGAGCCCGGCCGGGCCGGCTGCTTTACCCCGGCGGCCGCTCCACCACAACCGGAGCCCCGCCGGGCCAGCTGGTTGACCCGGGCGGCCGCTCCACAACCGACCGAGCCCGGCCGGCCGGCTTCCTGACCCGGGCGGCCGCTCCACACACCCCGAGCCCGGCCGGGCCGGCTGCTTTACCCCGGCGGCCGCTCCACCACAACCGGAGCCCCGCCGGGCCAGCTGTTGACCCGGGCGGCCGCTCCACAACCGACCGAGCCCGGCCGGGCCGGCTTCCTGTCCCGGGCGGCCGCTCACACCACCCCGAGCCCGGCCGGGCCGGCTGCTTTACCACGGCAGCCGCTCCACCACAACCGGATCCCCGTCGGGCCAGTCTGGTTGACCCGGGAGGCCGCTCCACAACCGACCGAGCCGGCCGGGCCGGCTTCCTGACCGAGCGGGCCGCTCCACCACACCCCGAGCCGGGCCGGGCCGGCTGCTTTACCCCGGCGGCTGCTCCACCACAACCGGAGTCCCGCCGGGCCAGCTGGTTGACCCGGGCGGCCGCTCCACAACCGACCGAGTCCGGCCGGGCCGGCTGCTTTACCCGGCGGCCGCTCCACCACAACCGGAGCCCCGCCGGGCCAGCTGGTTGACCCGGGCGGCCGCTCCAACACAGACCCAGCCCGGCCGGGGCCGGCTGCTATACCCCGGCGGCCGCTCCACCACAACCGGAGCCCCGCCAGGCCAGCTGGTTGACCAGGGCGGCCGCTCCACCACACCCCCAGCCCGGCCGGGCCGGCTGCTATACCCCGGGGGCCGCTCCACCACAACCGGAGCCCTGCCAGGCCAGCTGGTTGACCCGGGCCGCCGCTCCACAACCGACCGAGCCCGGCCGGGCCTGCTTCCTGACCCGGGCGGCCGCTCCACCACACCCCGAGCCGGGCCGGGCCGGCTGCTTTACCCCGGCGGCCGCTCCACCACAACCGGAGCCCCGCCGGGCCTGCTGGTTGACCCGGGGGCCGCTCCACCACAGACCCAGCCCGGCCGGGCCGGCCTCCTGACCCGGGCGGCCGCTCCACCCCACCCCGAGCCCGGCCGGGCCGGCTGCTTTACCCCGGTGGCCGCTCCACCACAATCGGAGCCCCGCCGGGCCAGCTGGTTGACCGGGGCGGCCGCTCCACAACCGACCGAGTCCGGCCGGGCCGGCTTCCTGACCCGGGCGGCCGCTCCACCACACACCGAGCCCGGCCGGGCCGGCTGTTATACCCCGGCGGCCGCTCCACCACAACCGGAGCCCCGCCGGGCCAGCTGGTTGACCCGGGCGGCCGCTCCACAACCGACCGAGCCCGGCCGGGCCGGCTTCCTGACCCGGGCGGCCGCTCCACCACACCCCGAGCCCGGCCGGGCCGGCTGCTTTACCCCGGCGGCCGCTCCACCACAACCGGAGCCCCGCCGGGCCAGCTGGATGACCCGGGCGGCCGCTCCACAACCGACCGAGCCCGGCCGGGCCGGCTTCCTGACCCGGGCGGCCGCTCCACCACACCCCGAGCCCGGCCGGGCCGGCTGCTTTACCACGGCAGCCGCTCCACCACAACCGGATCCCCGTCGGGCCAGCTGGTTGACCCGGGAGGCCGCTCCACAACACCGACCGAGCCGGCCGGGCCGGCTTCCTGACCGGGCGGCCGCTCCACCACACCCCGAGCCGGGCCGGGCCGGCTGCTTTACCCCGGCGGCCGCTCCACCACAACCGGAGTCCCGCCGGGCCAGCTGGTTGACCCGGGCGGCCGCTCCACAACCGACCGAGTCCGGCCGGGCGGGCTGCTTTACCCCGGCGGCCGCTCCACCACAACCAGAGCCCAGCCGGGTCAGCTGGTTGACCCGGGCGGCAGCTCCACAACAGACCGAGCCCAGCCCGGCCGGCTTCCTGACCCGGGCGGCCGTTCCACCACACCCCGAGCCGGGCCGGGCCGGCTGGTTTACCCCGGCGGCCGCTCCACCACAACCGGAGCCCCGCCGGGCCAGCTGGTTGACCCGGGCGGCCACTCCACCACAGACCGAGCCTGGCCGGGCCGGCCTCCTGACCCGGGCGGCCGCTCCACCACACCCCCAGCCCGGCCGGGGCGGCTGCTTTACCCCGGCGGCCGCTCCACCACAACCGGAGCCCCGCCGGGACAGCTGGTTGACCCGGAAGCCACTCCACAACCGACCGAGCTCGGCCGGGCCGGCTTCTTGACCCGGGCGGTCGCTCCACCACACCCCGAGCCCGGCCGGGCCGGCTGCTTTACCCCGGCGGCCGCTCCACCACAACCGGAGCCCCGCCGGGCCAGCTGGTTGACCCTGGCGGCCGCTCCACAACCGACCGAGCCCGGCCGAGCCGGCTTCCTGACCCGGGCGGCCGCTCCACCACACCCCGAGCCCGGCCGGGCCGGCTGCTTTACCCCGGCGGCCGCTCCACCACAACCGGATCCCCACCGGGCCAGCTGGTTGACCCGGGCGGCCGCTCCACAACCGACCGAGCCCGGCCGGGCCGGCTTCCTGACCCGGGCGGCCGCTCCACCACACCCGGAGCCGGGCCGGGTCGGCTGCTTTACCCCAGCGGCCGTTCCACCTACCCCAGCGGCCGTTCCACCACAACCGGAGCCCCGCCGGGCCAGCTGGTTGACCCGGGCGGCCGCTCCACCACAGACCGAGCCTGGCCGGGCCGGCCTCCTGACCCGGGCGGCCGCTCCACCACACCCCAAGCCCGGCCGGGCCGGCTGCTTTACCCCGGCGGCCGCTCCACCACAACCGGAGCCCCGCCGGGCCAGCTGGTTGACCCGGGCGGCCGCTCCACAACCGACCGAGCTCGGCCGGGCCGGCTTCCTGACCCGGGCGGCCGCTCCACCACACCCCGAGCCCGGCCGGGCCGGCTGCTTTACCCCGGCGGCCGCTGCACCACAACCGGAGCCCCGCCGGGCCAGCTGGTTGACCCTGGCGGCCGCTCCACAAACGACCGAGCCCGGCCGGGCCGGCTTCCTGACCCGAGCGGCCGCTCCACCACACCCCGAGCCCGGCCGGGCGGGCTGCTTTACCCCGGCGGCCGCTCCACCACAACAGGAGCCCCGCCGGGCCAGCTGGTTGACCCGGGCGGCCGCTCCACCACAGACCCAGCCCGGCCGGCCCGGCCTCCTGACCCGGGCGGCCGTTCCACCACAACCGGAGCCCCGCCGGGCCAGCTGGTTGACCCGGGCGGCCGCTCCACCACAGACCGAGCCTGGCCGGCCGGCCTCCTGACCCGGGCGGCCACTCCACCACACCCCCAGCCCGGCCGGGCCGGCTGCTTTACCCCGGCGGCCGCTCCACCACAACCGGAGCCCCGCCGGGCCAGCTGGTTGACCCGGGCGGCCGCTCCACCACAGACCGAGCCTGGCCGGGCCGGCCTCCTGACCCGGCGGCCCGCTCCACCACACCCCCAGCCCGGCCGGGCCGGCTGCTTTACCCCGGCGGCCGCTCCACCACAACCGGAGCCCCCGCCGGGCCAGCTGGTTGACCCGGGCGGCCGCTCCACAACCGACCGAGCCCAGCCGGGCCGGCTTCCTGACCCGGGCGGCCGCTCCAACCACACCCCGAGCCCGGCCGGGCCGGCTGCTTTACCCCCGGCGGCCGCTCCACCACAACCGGATCCCCGCCGGCCAGCTGGTTGAACCCGGGCGGCCGCTCCACGACAGACCCAGCCCGGCCGGGCCGGCCTCCTGACCCGGGCGGCCGCTCCACCACACCCCCAGCCGGCCGGGCCCGGCTGCTTTACCCCCGGCGGCCGCTCCACCACAACCGGAGCCCCGCCGGGCCAGCTGGTTGACCCGGGGCGGCCGCTCCACCACAGACCGAGCCCGGCCGGGCCGGCTTCCTGACCCGGGCGGCCGCTCCACCACAACCGGAGCCCCGCCGGGCCAGCTGGTTGACCCGGGCGGCCGCTCCCCACCCACAGACCGAGGCCCGGCCGGGCCGGCTTCCTGACCCGGGCGGCCGCTCCACCACAACCGGAGCCCCGCCGGGCCAGCTGGTTGACCCGGGCGGCCGCTCCACCACAGACCGAGCCCGGCCGGGCCGGCTTCCTGACCCGGGCGGCGCTCCACCACAACCGGAGCCCCCGCCGGGCCAGCTGGTTGACCCGGGCGGTCCGCTCCACCACAGACCGAGCCTGCCGGGCCGGCCTCCTGACCCGGGCGGCCGCTCCACCACACCCCCAGCCGGCCGGGCCGGCTGCTTTACCCCCGGCGGCCGCTCCACCACAACCGGAGCCCCGCCGGGCCCAGCTGGTTGACCCCGGGCGGCCGCTCCACCACAGACCGAGCCTGGCCGGGCCGGCCTCCTGACCCGGCGGCCGCTCCACCACACCCCCAGCCCGGCCGGGCCGGCTGCTTTACCCCGGCGGCCGCTCCACCACAACCGGAGCCCCGCGGGCCAGCTGGTTGACCCGGGCGGCCGCTCCACAACCGACCGAGCCCAGCCGGGCCGGCTTCCTGACCCGGGCGGCCGCTCCACCACACCCCGAGCCCGGCCGGGCCGGCTGCTTTACCCCGGCGGCCGCTCCACCACAACCGGATCCCCGCCGGGCCAGCTGGTTGACCCGGGCGGGCCGCTCCACGACAGACCCAGCCCGGCCGGGCCGGCCTCCTGACCCGGGCTGCCGCTCCACCACACCCCGAGCCCGTGCCGGGCCGGCTCCTTTACCGCGGCGGCCGCTCCAACCACAACCGGAGCCGCGATGGGCCAGCTGGTTGACCCGGGCGGCCGCTCCACAACCGACCGAGCCCGGCCGGGCCGGCTTCCTGACCCGGGCGGGCGCTCCACCACACCCCAAGCCCGGCCGGGCCGGCTGCTTTACCCCGGCGGCCGCTCCACCACAACCGGAGCCCCGCCGGGCCAGCTGGTTGACCCGGGCGGCCGCTCCAAAACCGACCGAGCCCGGCCGGGCCGGCTTCCTGACCCGGGCGGCCGCTCCACCACACCCCGAGCCGGGCCGGGGCGGCTGCTTTACCCCGGCGGCCGCTGCACCACAACCGGAGCCCCGCCGGGCCACCTGGTTGACCCGGGCGGCCGCTCCACAACCAACCGAGCCCGGCCGGGCCCGGCTTCCTGACCCGGGCGGCCGCTCCACCACACCCCGAGCCCGGCCGGATCGGCTGCTTTACCCCGGCGGCCGCTCCACCACAACCGGAGCCCCGCCGGGCCAGCTGGTTGACCCGGGAGCCGCTCCACAACCGACCGAGCTCGGCCGGGCCGGCTTCCTGACCCGGGCGGCCGCTCCACCACACCCCCAGCCCGGCCGGGCCGGCTGCTTTACCCCGGCGGCCGCTCCACCACAACCGGAGCCCCGCCGGGCCAGCTGGTTGACCCGGGAGCCGCTCCACAACCGACCGAGCCCGGCCGGGCCGGCTTCCAGACCCGGGCGGCCGCTCCAACCACATCCCGAGCTCGGCCGGGCCGGCTGCTTTACCCCCCGGCGGCCGCTCCACCACAACCGGATCCCCTCCGGGCCAGCTGTTGACCCGGGCGGCCGCTCCACAACCGACCGCGCCCGGCCGGGCCGGCTTCCTGACCCCGGCGGGGCCGCTCCACCACAACCCCAGCCCGGCCGGGCCGGCTGCTTTTCCCCGGCGGCCGCTCCACCACAACCGGAGCCCCTCCGGGCCAGCTGGTTGACCCGGGAGCCGCTCCACAACCGACCGAGCCCGGCCGGGCCGGCTTCCTGACCCGGGCGGCCGCTCCACCAGACCCCGAGCCGGGCCGGGCCGGCTGCTTTACCCCGGAGGCCGCTCCACCAAAACCGGAGCCCCCCCGGGCCAGCTGGTTGACCCGGGCGGCCGCTCCACCACAGACCGAGCCCAGCCGGGCCGGCTTCCTAACCCAGGAGGCCGCTCCACCACACCTCGAGCCGGGCCGGGCCGGCTGCTTTACCCCGGCGGCCGCTCCACCACAACCGGAGCCCCGCGGGGCCAGCTGGTTGACCCCGGGCGGCCGCTCCACCACAGACCGAGCCTGGCCGGGCCGGCCTCCTGACCCGGGCGACCGCTTCACCACACCCCCAGCCCGGCCGGGCCGGCTGCTTTACCCCGGCGGCCGCTCCACCACAACCGGAGCCCCGCCGGGCCAGCTGGTTGACCCGGGCGGCCGCTCCACAACCGACCGAGCCCGGCCGGGCCGGCTTCCTGACCCCGGGGGCCGCTCCACCACAACCCCAGCCCGGCCGGGCCGGCTGCTTTACCCCGGCGGCCGCTCCACCACAACCGGAGCCCCGCCGGGCCAGCTAATGACCCGGGCGGCCGGTCCACAACAGACCGAGCCCCGCAGGGCCAGCTGGTTGACCCGGGCGGCCGCTCCACAACCGACCGAGCCCGGCCGGGCCGGCTTCCTGACCCCGGGGGCCGCTCCACCACACCCCGAGCCCGGCCGGGCCGGCTGCTTTACCCCGGCGGCCGCTCCACCACAACCGGATCTCCGCCGGGCCAGCTGGTTGACCGGGCGGCCGCTCCACCACAGACCCAGCCCGGCCGGGCCGGCTCCTGACCCGGGCTGCCGCTCCACCACACCCCGAGCCCGGGCGGGCCGGCTGCTTTACCCCGGCGGCCACTCCACCACAACCGGAGCCCCGCCGCGGCCAGCTGGTTGACCCGGGCGGCCGCTCCACCACAGACCGAGCCCGGCCGGGCCGGCTTCCTGACCCGGGCGGCCGCTCCACCACAACCGGAGCCCCGCCGGGCCAGCTGGTTGACCCGGGCGGCCGCTCCACCACAGACCGAGCCCGGCCGGGCCGGCTTCCTGACCCGGGCGGCCGCTCCACCACAACCGGAGCCCCGCCGGGCCAGCTGGTTGACCCGGGCGGCCGCTCCACCACAGACCGAGCCTGGCCGGGCCGGCCTCCTGACCCGGCGGCCGCTCCACCACACCCCCAGCCCGGCCGGGCCGGCTGCTTTACCCCGGCGGCCGCTCCACCACAACCGGAGCCCCGCCGGGCCAGCTGGTTGACCCGGGCGGCCGCTCCACCACAGACCAAGCCTGGCCGGGCCGGCCTCCTGACCCGGCGGCCGCTCCACCACACCCCAGCCCGGCCGGGCCGGCTGCTTTACCCCGGCGGCCGCTCCACCACAACCGGAGCCCCGCCGGGCCAGCTGGTTGACCCGGGCGGCCGCTCCACAACCGACCGAGCCCAGCCGGGCCGGCTTCCTGACCCGGGCGGCCGCTCCACCACACCCCGAGCCCGGCCGGGCCGGCTGCTTTACCCCGGCGGCCGCTCCACCACAACCGGATCCCCGCCGGGCCAGCTGGTTGACCCGGGCGGCCGCTCCACGACAGACCCAGCCCGGCCGGGCCGGCCTCCTGACCCGGGCTGCCGCTCCACCACACCCCGAGACCGGCCGGGCCGGCTGCTTTACCCCGGCGGCCGCTCCACCACAACCGGAGCCCCGCCGGGCCAGCTGGTTGACCCGGGCAACCGCTCCACAACCAACCGAGCCCGGCCGGGCCGGCTTCCTGACCCGGGCAGCCGCTCCACCACACCCCGAGCCCGGCCGGATCGGCTGCTTTACCCCGGCGGCCGCTCCACCACAACCGGAGCCCCGCCGGGCCAGCTGGTTGACCCTGGAGCCGCTCCACAACCGACCGAGCTCGGCCGGGCCGGCTTCTTGACCCGGGCGGCCGCTCCACCACACCCCGAGCCCGGCCGGGCCGGCTCCTTTACCCCGGCGGCCGCTCCACCACAACCGGAGCCGCGATGGGCCAGCTGGTTGACCCGGGCGGCCGCTCCACAACCGACCGAGCCCGGCCGGAGCCGGCTTCCTGACCCGGGCGGCCGCTCCACCACACCCCAAGCCCGGCCGGGCCGGCTGCTTTACCCCGGCGGCCGCTCCACCACAACCGGAGCCCCGCCGGGCCAGCTGGTTGACCCGGGCGGCCGCTCCACAACCGACCGAGCCCGGCCGGGCCGGCTTCCTGACCCGGGCGGACCGCTCCACCACACCCCGAGTCGGGCCGGGGCGGCTGCTTTACCCCGGCGGCCGCTGCAACCACAACCGGAGCCCCGCCGGGCCAGCTGGTTGACCCGGGCGGCCGCTCCACAACCAACCGAGCCCGGCCGGGCCGGCTTCCTGACCCGGGCGGCCGCTCCACCACACCCCGAGCCCGGCCGGATCGGCTGCTTTACCCCGGCGGCCGCTCCACCACAACCGGAGCCCCGCCGGGCCAGCTGGTTGACCCGGGAGCCGCTCCACAACCGACCGAGCTCGGCCGGGCCGGCTTCCTGACCGGGCGGCCGCTCCACCACACCCCCAGCCCGGCCGGGCCGGCTGCTTTACCCCGGCGGCAGCTCCACCACAACCGGAGCCCCGCCGGGCCAGCTGGTTGACCCGGGAGCCGCTCCACAACCGACCGAGCCCGGCCGGGGCCGGCTTCCAGACCCGGGCGGCCGCTCCACCACATCCCGAGCCGGCCGGGCCGGCTGCTTTACCCCGGCGGCCGCTCCACCACAACCGGAGCCCCGCCGGGCCAGCTGGTTGACCCGGGCGGCCGCTCCACAACCGACCGAGCGCGGCCGGGCCGGCTTCCTGACCCGGGCGGCCGCTCCACCACACCCCGAGCCGGGCCGGGTCGGGTGCTTTACCCCGGCGGCCGCTCCACCACAATCGGAGCCCCGCCGGGCCAGCTGGTTGACCCGGGCGGCCGCTCCACAACCGACCGAGCCCGGCCGGCCGGCTTCCTGACCCCGGCGGCGCTCCACCACACCCCGAGCCGGGCCGGGTCGGCTGCTTTACCCCGTCGGCCGCTGCACCACAAACGGATCCCCGCCGGGCCAGCTGGTTGACCCGGGCGGCCGCTCCACCACAGACCGAGCCTGGCCGGGGCCGGCCTCCTGACCCGGGCGGCCGCTCCACCACACCCCCAGCCCGGCCGGGCCGGCTGCTTTACCCCGGCGGCCGCTCCACCACAACCAGAGCCCCCGCCGGGCCAGCTGGTTGACCCGGGCGGCCGCTCCACAACCGACCGAGCCCGGCCGAGGCCTGCCTCCTGACCCGGGCTGCCGCTCCACCACACCCCGAGCCCGGCCGGGCCGGCTGCTTTACCCCGGCGGCCGCTCCACCACAACGGAGCCCCGCCGGGCCAGCTGGTTGACCCGGGAGCCGCTGCAACAACCGACCGAGCTCGGCCGGGCCGGCTTCTTGACCCGGGCGGCCGCTCCACCACACCCCGAGCCCGGCCGGGCCGGCTGCTTTACCCCGGCGGCCGCTCCACCACAACCGGAGCCCCGCCGGGCCAGCTGGTTGACCCGGGCGGCCGCTCCACAACCGACCGAGCCTGGCCGGGCCGGCTTCCTGACCCCGGGCGGCCGCTCCACCAAACCCCGAGCCGGGCCGGGCCGGCTGCTTTACCCCGGCGGTCGCTCCACCACACGGAGCCCTGCCAGGCCAGCTGGTTGACCCGGGCGACCGCTCCACAACCGACCGAGCCCGGCCTGGCCGGCTTCCTGACCCCGGGGGCCGCTCACCACAAACCCCAGCCCGCCCGGGCCGGCTGCTTTACCCCGGCGGCCGCTCCAACCACAACCGGAGCCCCGCCGGGCCAGCTGGTTGACCCCGGCGGCCGCTCCACAACCGACCGAGCACGGCCGGGCCGGCTTCCTGACCCGGGGGCCGCTCCACCACACCCCGAGCCGGGCCGGGCCGGCTGCTTTACCCAGGCGGTCGCTCCACCACAACCGGAGCACTGCCGGGCCAGCTGGTTGACCCGGGCGACCGCTCCACAACCGACCGAGCCCGGCCGGGCCGGCTTCCTGACCCGGGCGGCCGCTCCACCAGACCCCGAGCCGGGCCGGGTCGGCTGCTTTACCCAGGCGGCCGCTCCACCACAACCCCAGCCCGGTCGGGCCGGCTGCTTTACCCCGGCGGCCGCTGCACCACAACCGGATCCCCGCCGGGCCAGCTGGTTGACCCGGGCGGCCGCTCCACCACAGACCGAGCCGGGCCGGGCCGGCCTCCTGACCCGGGCGGCCGCTCCACCACACCCCCAGCCCGGACGGGCCGGCTGCTTTACCCCGGCGGCAGCTCCACCACAACCGGAGCCCCGCCGGGCCAGCTGGCTGACCCGGGAGCCGCTCCACAACCGACCGAGCTCGGCCGGGCCGGCTTCCTGACCCGGGCGGCCGCTCCACCACACCTTGAGCCCGGCCGGGCCGGCTGCTTTACCCCGGCGGCCGCTCCACCACAACCGGAGCCCCGCCGGGCCAGCTGGTTGACCCGGGCGGCCACTCCACAACCGACCGAGCCCGGCCGGCCGGCTTCCTGACCCGGGCGGCCGCTCCACCACACCCCGAGCCCGGCCGGGCCGGCTGCTTTACCCCGGCGGCCGCTCCACCACAACCGGAGCCCCGCCGGGCCAGCTGGTTGACCCGGGCGGCCGCTCCACAACCGACCGAGCCCGGCCGGGCCGGCTTCATGACCCGGGCGGCCGCTCCACCACACCCCGAGCCCGGCCGGGCCGGCTGCTTTACCACGGCAGCCGCTCCACCACAACCGGATCCCCGTCGGGCCAGCTGGTTGACCCGGGAGGCCGCTCCACAACCGACCGAGCCGGCCGGGCCGGCTTCCTGACCGGACGGCCGCTCCACCACACCCCGAGCCGGGCCGGGCCGGCTGCTTTACCCCGGCGGCCGCTCCACCACAACCGGAGTCCCGCCGGGCCAGCTGGTTGACCCGGGCGGCCGCTCCACACCCGACCGAGCTCGGCCGGGCCGGCTTCCTGACCCGGGCGGCGGCTCCACCACACCCCCAGCCCGGCCGGGCCGGCTGCTTTACCCCGGGGGCCGCTCCACCACAAACGGAGCCCCGCCGGGCCAGCTGGTTGACCCGGGCAGCCGCTCCACAACCGACCGAGCTCGACCAGGCCGGCCTCCTGACCCGGACGGCCGCTCCACCACACCCCGAGCCCGGCGGGGCCCGCTGCTTTACCCCGGCGGCCGCTCCACCACAACCGGAGCCCCGCCGGGCCAGCTGGTTGACCCGGGCGGCCGCTCCACCACAGACCCAGCCCGGCCGCGCCGGCCTCCTGACCCGGGCGGCCGCTCCACCACACCCCGAGCCCGGCCGGGCGGGCTGCTTTACCCCGGCGGCCGCTCCACCACAACCGGAGCCCCGCCGGGCCAGCTGGTTGACCCGGGCGGCCGCTCCAAAACCGACTGAGGTCGGTCGGGCCGGCTTCCTGACCCGAGCGGCCGCTCCACCACACCCCGAGCCCGGCCGGGCCGGCTGGTTTACCCCGGCGGCCGCTCCACCACAACCGGAGCCCCGCCGGGCCAGCTGGTTGACCCGGGCGGCCGCTCCACAACCGACCGAGCCCGTCCGGGCCGGCTTCCTGACCCGGGCGGCCGCTACACCACACCCCGAGCCCGGCCGGCCCGGCTGCTTTACCCCGGCGGCCGCTCCACCACAACCGGAGTCCCGCCGGGCCAGCTGGTTGACCCGGGGGCCGCTCCACCACAGACCCAGCCCGGCCGGGCCGGCCTCCTGACCCGGGCGGCCGCTCCACCCCACCCTGAGCCCGGCCGGGCCGGCTGCTTTACCCCGGCGGCCGCTCCACCACAATCGGAGCCCCGCCGGGCCAGCTGGTTGACCCGGGGGCCGCTCCACCACACCCCGAGCCGGGCCGGGACGGCTGCTTCACCCTGGCGGCCGCTCCACCACAACCGGAGCCCCGCCGGGCCAGCTGGTTGACCCGGGCGGCCGCTCCAACACAGACCCAGCCCGGCCGGGCCGGCTGCTATACCCCGGCGGCCGCTCCACCACAACCGGAGCCCCGCCAGGCCAGCTGGTTGACCAGGGCGGCCGCTCCACCACACCCCCAGCCCGGCCGGGCCGGCTGCTATACCCCGGGGGCCGCTCCACCACAACCGGAGCCCTGCCAGGCCAGCTGGTTGACCCGGGCCGCCGCTCCACAACCGACCGAGCCCGGCCGGGCCTGCTTCCTGACCCGGGCGGCCGCTCAACCACACCCCGAGCCGGGCCGGGCCGGCTGCTTTACCCCGGCGGCCGCTCCACCACAACCGGAGCCCCGCCGGGCCTGCTGGTTGACCCGGGGGCCGCTCCACCACAGACCCAGCCCGGCCGGGCCGGCCTCCTGACCCGGGCGGCCGCTCCACCCCACCCCGAGCCCGGCCGGGCCGGCTGCTTTACCCCGGTGGCCGCTCCACCACAATCGGAGCCCCGCCGGGCCAGCTGGTTGACCGGGGCGGCCGCTCCACAACCGACCGAGTCCGGCCGGGCCGGCTTCCTGACCCGGGCGGCCGCTCCACCACACACCGAGCCCGGCCGGGCCGGCTGTTATACCCCGGCGGCCGCTCCACCACAACCGGAGCCCCGCCGGGCCAGCTGGTTGACCCGGGCGGCCGCTCCACAACCGACCGAGCCCGGCGGGGCCGGCTTCCTGACCCGGGCGGCCGCTCCACCACACCCCGAGCCCGGCCGGGCCGGCTGCTTTACCCCGGCGGCCGCTCCACCACAACCGGAGCCCCGCCGGGCCAGCTGGATGACCCGGGCGGCCGCTCCACAACCGACCGAGCCCGGCCGGGCCGGCTTCCTGACCCGGGCGGCCGCTCCACCACACCCCGAGCCCGGCCGGGCCGGCTGCTTTACCACGGCAGCCGCTCCACCACAACCGGATCCCCGTCGGGCCAGCTGGTTGACCCGGGAGGCCGCTCCACAACCGACCGAGCCGGCCGGGCCGGCTTCCTGACCGGGCGGCCGCTCCACCACACCCCGAGCCGGGCAGGGCCGGCTGCTTTACCCCGGCGGCCGCTCCACCACAACCGGAGTCCCGCCGGGCCAGCTGGTTGACCCGGGCGGCCGCTCCACAACCGACCGAGTCCGGCCGGGCGGGCTGCTTTACCCAGGCGGCCGCTCCACCACAACCAGAGCCCAGCCGGGTCAGCTGGTTGACCCGGGCGGCAGCTCCACAACAGACCGAGCCCGGCCCGGCCGGCTTCCTGACCCGGGCGGCCGTTCCACCACACCCCGAGCCGGGCCGGGCCGGCTGGTTTACCCCGGCGGCCGCTCCACCACAACCGGAGCCCCGCCGGGCCAGCTGGTTGACCCGGGCGGCCACTCCACCACAGACCGAGCCTGGCCGGGCCGGCCTCCTGACCCGGGCGGCCGCTCCACCACACCCCCAGCCCGGCCGGGGCGGCTGCTTTACCCCGGCGGCCGCTCCACCACAACCGGAGCCCCGCCGGGACAGCTGGTTGACCCGGAAGCCACTCCACAACCGACCGAGCTCGGCCGGGCCGGCTTCTTGACCCGGGCGGTCGCTCCACCACACCCCGAGCCCGGCCGGGCCAGCTGCTTTACCCCGGCGGCCGCTCCACCACAACCGGAGCCCCGCCGGGCCAGCTGGTTGACCCTGGCGGCCGCTCCACAACCGACCGAGCCCGGCCGAGCCGGCTTCCTGACCCGGGCGGCCGCTCCACCACACCCCGAGCCCGGCCGGGCCGGCTGCTTTACCCCGGCGGCCGCTCCACCACAACCGGATCCCCACCGGGCCAGCTGGTTGACCCGGGCGGCCGCTCCACAACCGACCGAGCCCGGCCGGGCCGGCTTCCTGACCCGGGCGGCCGCTCCACCACACCCGGAGCCGGGCCGGGTCGGCTGCTTTACCCCAGCGGCCGTTCCACCACAACCGGAGCCCCGCCGGGCCAGCTGGTTGACCCGGGCGGCCGCTCCACCACAGACCGAGCCTGGCCGGGCCGGCCTCCTGACCCGGGCGGCCGCTCCACCACACCCCACGCCCGGCCGGGCCGGCTGCTTTACCCCGGCGGCCGCTCCACCACAACCGGAGCACCGCCGGGCCAGCTGGTTGACCCGGGCGGCCGCTCCACAACCGACCGAGCTCGGCCGGGCCGGCTTCCTGACCCGGGCGGCCGCTCCACCACACCCCGAGCCCGGCCGGGCCGGCTGCTTTACCCCGGCGGCCGCTGCACCACAACCGGAGCCCCGCCGGGCCAGCTGGTTGACCCTGGCGGCCGCTCCACAAACGACCGAGCCCGGCCGGGCCGGCTTCCTGACCCGGGCGGCCGCTCCACCACACCCCGAGCCCGGCCGGGCGGGCTGCTTTACCCCGGCGGCCGCTCCACCACAACAGGAGCCCCGCCGGGCCAGCTGGTTGACCCGGGCGGCCGCTCCACCACAGACCCAGCCCGGCCGGCCCGGCCTCCTGACCCGGGCGGCCGTTCCACCACACCCCGAGCCCGGCCGGGCGGGCTGCTTTACCCCGGCGGCCGCTCCACCACAACCGGAGCCCCGCCGGGCCAGCTGGTTGACCCGGGCGGCCGCTCCACCACAGACCCAGCCCGGCCGGGCCCGCCTCCTGACCCGGGCGGCCGCTCCACCACACCCCAAGCCCGGCCGGGCCGGCTGCTTTACCCCGGCGGCCGCTCCACCACAACCGGAGCCCCGCCGGGCCAGCTGGTTGACCCGGGCGGCCGTTCCACAACCGACTGAAGTCGGCCGGGCCGGCTTCCTGACCCGGGCGGCCGCTCCACCACACCCCGAGCCCGGGCGGGCGGGCTGCTTTACCCCGGCGGCCGCTCCACCACAACCGGAGTCCCGCCGGGCCAGCTGGTTGACCCGGGGGCCGCTCCACCACAGACCCAGCCCGGCCGGGCCGGCCTCCTGACCCGGGCGGCCGCTCCACCCCACCCTGAGCCCGGCCGGGCCGGCTGCTTTACCCCGGCGGCCGCTCCACCACAATCGGAGCCCCGCCGGGCCAGCTGGTTGACCCGGGGGCCGCTCCACCACACCCCGAGCCGGGCCGGGACGGCTGCTTCACCCTGGCGGCCGCTCCACCACAACCGGAGCCCCGCCGGGCCAGCTGGTTGACCCGGGCGGCCGCTCCAACACAGACCCAGCCCGGCCGGGCCGGCTGCTATACCCCGGCGGCCGCTCCACCACAACCGGAGCCCCGCCAGGCCAGCTGGTTGACAAGGGCGGCCGCTCCACCACACCCCCAGCCCGGCCGGGCCGGCTGCTATACCCCGGGGGCCGCTCCACCACAACCGGAGCCCTGCCAGGCCAGCTGGTTGACCCGGGCGGCCGCTCCACAACCGACCGAGCCCGGCCGGGCCTGCTTCCTGACCCGGGCGGCCGCTCCACCACACCCCGAGCCGGGCCGGGCCGGCTGCTTTACCCCGGCGGCCGCTCCACCACAACCGGAGCCCCGCCGGGCCTGCTGGTTGACCCGGGGGCCGCTCCACCACAGACCCAGCCCGGCCGTGCCGGCCTCCTGACCCGGGCGGGCGCTCCACCACACCCCGAGCCCGGCCGGGCGGGCTGCTTTACCCCGGCCGCCGCTCCACCACAACCGGAAACCCGCCGGGCCAGCTGGTTGACCCGGGCGGCCGCTCCACAACCGACCGAGCCCGGCCGGGCCGGCTTCCTGACCCCGGCGGCCGCTTCACCACAACCCCAGCCCGGCCGGGCCGGCTGCTTTACCCCGGCGGCCGCTCCACCACAACCGGAAACACGCCGGGCCAGCTGGTTGACCCGGGCGGCCGCTCCACCACAGACCGAGCCTGGCCGGGCCGGCCTCCTGACCCGGGCGGCCGCTCCACCACACCCCAAGCCCGGCCAGGCCGGCTGCTTTACCCCGGCGGCCGATCCACCACAACCGGAGCCCAGCCGGGCCAGCTGGTTGACCCGGGCGGCCGCTCCACAACCGACCGAGCTCGGCCGGGCCGGCTTCCTGACCCGGGCGGCCGCTCCACCACACCCCGAGCCCGGCCGGGCCGGCTGCTTTACCCCGGCGGCCGCTCCACCACAACCGGAGCCCCGCCGGGCCAGCTGGTTGACCCGGGCGGCCGCTCCACAAACGACGGAGCCCGGCCGGGCCGGCTTCCTGACACGGGCGGCCGCTCCACCACACCCCGAGCCGGGCCGGATCGGCTGCTTTACCCCGGCGGCCGCTCCACCACAACCGGAGCCCCGCCGGGCCAGCTGGTTGACCCGGGCGGCCGCTCCACAACCGACCGAGCCCGGCCGGGCCGGCTTCCTGACCCCGGCGGCCGCTCCACCACAACCCCAGCCCGGCCGGGCCGGCTGCTTTACCCCGGCGGCCGCTCCACCACAACCGGAAACCCGCCGGGCCAGCTGGTTGACCCGGGCGGCCGCTCCACCACAGACCGAGCCCGGCCGGGCCGGCCTCCTGTCCCGGGCGGCCGCTCCACCACACCCCGAGCCCGGCCGGGCGGGCTGCTTTACCCCGGCGGCCGCTCCACCACAACCGGAGCCCCGCCGGGCCAGCTGGTTGACCCGGGCGGCAGCTCCACAACCGACCGAGCCCGGCCGGGCCGGCTTCCTGACCCGGGCGGCCGCTCCACCACACCCCGAACCCGGCCGGGCCGGCTGCTTTACCCTGGCGGCCGCTCCACCACAACCGGAGCCCCGCCGGGCCAGCTGGTTGACCCGGGCGGCAGCTCCACAACCGACCGAGCCCGGCCGGGCCGGCTTCCTGACCCGGGCGGCCGCTCCACCACACCCCGAACCCGGCCGGGCCGGCTGCTTTACCCCGGCGGCCGCTCCACCACAACCGGAGCCCCGCCGGGCCAGCTGGTTGACCCGGGCGGCAGCTCCACAACCGACCGAGCCCGGCCGGGCCGGCTTCCTGACCCGGGCGGCCGCTCCACCACACCCCGAACCCGGCCGGGCCGGCTGCTTTACCCCGGCGGCCGCTCCACCACAACCGGAGCCCCGCCGGGCCAGCTGGTTGACCCGGGCGGCCACTCCACCACAGACCGAGCCTGGCCGGGCCGGCCTCCTGACCCGGGCGGCCGCTCCACCACACCCCCAGCCCGGCCGGGGCGGCTGCTTTACCCCGGCGGCCGCTCCACCACAACCGGAGCCCCGCCGGGACAGCTGGTTTACCCGGAAGCCACTCCACAACCGACCGAGCTCGGCCGGGCCGGCTTCTTGACCCGGGCGGCCGCTCCACCACACCCCGAACCCGGCCGGGCCGGCTGCTTTACCCCGGCGGCCGCTCCACCACAACCGGAGCCCCGCCGGGCCAGCTGGTTGACCCTGGCGGCCGCTCCACAACCGACCGAGCCCGGCCGAGCCGGCTTCCTGACCCGGGCGGCCGCTCCACCACACCCCGAGCCCGGCCGGGCCGGCTGCTTTACCCCGGCGGCCGCTCCACCACAACCGGATCCCCGCCGGGCCAGCTGGTTGACCCGGGCGGCCGCTCCACTACCGACCGAGCCCGGCCGGGCCGGCTTCCTGACCCGGGCGGCCGCTCCACCACACCCCGAGCCGGGCCGGGTCGGCTGCTTTACCCGGGCGGCCGTTCCACCACAACCGGAGCCCCGCCGGGCCAGCTGGTTGACCCGGGCGGCCGCTCCACCACAGACCGAGCCTGGCCGGGCCGGCCTCCTGACCCGGGCGGCCGCTCCACCACACCCCAAGCCCGGCGGGGCCGGCTGCTTTACCCCGGCGGCCGCTCCACCACAACCTGAGCCCCGCCGGGCCAGCTGGTTGACCCGGGCGGCCGCTCCACAACCGACCGAGCTCGGCCGGGCCGGCTTCCTGACCCGGGCGGCCGCTCCACCACACCCCGAGCCCGGCCGGGCCGGCTGCTTTACCCCGGCGGCCGCTCCACCACAACCGGAGCCCCGCCGGGCCAGCTGGTTGACCCGGGCGGCCGCTCCACAACCGACCGAGCTCGGCCGGGCCGGCTTCCTGACCCGGGCGGCCGCTCCACCACACCCCGAGCCCGGCCGGGCCGGCTGCTTTACCCCGGCGGCCGCTCCACCACAACCGGAGCCCCGCCGGGCCAGCTGGTTGACCCGGGCGGCCGCTCCACAACCGACCGAGCTCGGCCGGGCCGGCTTCCTGACCCGGGCGGCCGCTCCACCACACCCCGAGCCCGGCCGGGCCGGCTGCTTTACCCCGGCGGCCGCTGCACCACAACCGGAGCCCCGCCGGGTCAGCTGGTTGACCCTGGCGGCCGCTCCACAAACGACCGAGCCCGGCCGGGCCGGCTTCCTGACCCGGGCGGCCGCTCCACCACACCCCGAGCCCGGCCGGGCGGGCTGCTTTACCCCGGCGGCCGCTCCACCACAACCGGAGCCCCGCCGGGCCAGCTGGTTGACCCGGGCGGCCGCTCCACCACAGACCCAGCCCGGCCGGGCCCGCCTCCTGACCCGGGCGGCCGCTCCACCACACCCCAAGCCCGGCCGGGCCGGCTGCTTTACCCCGGCGGCCGCTCCACCACAACCGGAGCCCCGCCGGGCCAGCTGGTTGACCCGGGCGGCCGTTCCACAACCGACTGAAGTCGGCCGGGCCGGCTTCCTGACCCGGGCGGCCGCTCCACCCCACCCTGAGCCCGGCCGGGCCGGCTGCTTTACCCCGGCGGCCGCTCCACCACAATCGGAGCCCCGCCGGGCCAGCTGGTTGACCCGGGGGCCGCTCCACCACACCCCGAGCCGGGCCGGGACGGCTGCTTCACCCTGGCGGCCGCTCCACCACAACCGGAGCCCCGCTGGGCCAGCTGGTTGACCCGGGCGGCCGCTCCAACACAGACCCAGCCCGGCCGGGCCGGCTGCTATACCCCGGCGGCCGCTCCACCACAACCGGAGCCCCGCCAAGCCAGCTGGTTGACCAGGGCGGCCGCTCCACCACACCCCCAGCCCGGCCGGGCCGGCTGCTTTACCCCGGCGGCCGCTCCACCACAACCGGAGCCCCGCCGGGCCAGCTGGTTGACCCGGGCGGCCGCTCCACAACCGACCGAGCTCGGCCGGGCCGGCTTCCTGACCCGGGCGGCCGCTCCACCACACCCCGAGCCGGGCCGGGTCGGGTGCTTTACCCCGGCGGCCGCTCCACCACAATCGGAGCCCCGCCGGGCCAGCTGGTTGACCCGGGCGGCCGCTCCACAACCGACCGAGCCCGGCCGGGCCGGCTTCCTGACCCCGGCGGCCGCTCCACCACACCCCGAGCCGGGCCGGGTCGGCTGCTTTACCCCGTCGGCCGCTGCACCACAAACGGATCCCCGCCGGGCCAGCTGGTTGACCCGGGCGGCCGCTCCACCACAGACCGAGCCTGGCCGGGCCGGCCTCCTGACCCGGGCGGCCGCTCCACCACACCCCCAGCCCGGCCGGGCCGGCTGCTTTACCCCGGCGGCCGCTCCACCACAACCAGAGCCCCACCGGGCCAGCTGGTTGACCCGGGCGGCCGCTCCACAACCGACCGAGCCCGGCCGGGCCTGCCTCCTGACCCGGGCTGCCGCTCCACCACACCCCGAGCCCGGCCGGGCCGGCTGCTTTACCCCGGCGGCCGCTCCACCACAACCGGAGCCCCGCCGGGCCAGCTGGTTGACCCGGGAGCCGCTGCACAACCGACCGAGCTCGGCCGGGCCGGCTTCTTGACCCGGGCGGCCGCTCCACCACACCCCGAGCCCGGCCGGGCCGGCTGCTTTACCCCGGCGGCCGCTCCACCACAACCGGAGCCCCGCCGGGCCAGCTGGTTGACCCGGGCGGCCGCTCCACAACCGACCGAGCCTGGCCGGGCCGGCTTCCTGACCCGGGCGGCCGCTCCACCAAACCCCGAGCCGGGCCGGGCCGGCTGCTTTACCCCGGCGGTCGCTCCACCACACGGAGCCCTGCCAGGCCAGCTGGTTGACCCGGGCGACCGCTCCACAACCGACCGAGCCCGGCCTGGCCGGCTTCCTGACCCCGGGGGCCGCTCCACCACAACCCCAGCCCGCCCGGGCCGGCTGCTTTACCCCGGCGGCCGCTCCACCACAACCGGAGCCCCGCCGGGCCAGCTGGTTGACCCCGGCGGCCGCTCCACAACCGACCGAGCACGGCCAGGCCGGCTTCCTGACCCGGGCGGCCGCTCCACCACACCCCGAGCCGGGCCGGGCCGGCTGCTTTACCCAGGCGGTCGCTCCACCACAACCAGAGCACTGCCGGGCCAGCTGGTTGACCCGGGCGACCGCTCCACAACCGACCGAGCCCGGCCGGGCCGGCTTCCTGACCCGGGCGGCCGCTCCACCAGACCCCGAGCCGGGCCGGGTCGGCTGCTTTACCCAGGCGGCCGCTCCACCACAACCCCAGCCCGGTCGGGCCGGCTGCTTTACCCCGGCGGCCGCTGCACCACAACCGGATCCCCGCCGGGCCAGCTGGTTGACCCGGGCGGCCGCTCCACCACAGACCGAGCCGGGCCGGGCCGGCCTCCTGACCCGGGCGGCCGCTCCACCACACCCCCAGCCCGGACGGGCCGGCTGCTTTACCCCGGCGGCAGCTCCACCACAACCGGAGCCCCGCCGGGCCAGCTGGCTGACCCGGGAGCCGCTCCACAACCGACCGAGCTCGGCCGGGCCGGCTTCCTGACCCGGGCGGCCGCTCCACCACACCTTGAGCCCGGCCGGGCCGGCTGCTTTACCCCGGCGGCCGCTCCACCACAACCGGAGCCCCGCCGGGCCAGCTGGTTGACCCGGGCGGCCGCTCCACAACCGACCGAGCCCGGCCGGCCGGCTTCCTGACCCGGGCGGCCGCTCCACCACACCCCGAGCCCGGCCGGGCCGGCTGCTTTACCCCGGCGGCCGCTCCACCACAACCGGAGCCCCGCCGGGCCAGCTGGTTGACCCGGGCGGCAGCTCCACAACCGACCGAGCCCGGCCGGGCCGGCTTCCTGACCCGGGCGGCCGCTCCACCACACCCCGAACACGGCCGGGCCGGCTGCTTTACCCTGGCGGCCGCTCCACCACAACCGGAGCCCCGCCGGGCCAGCTGGTTGACCCGGGCGGCAGCTCCACAAACGACCGAGCCCGGCCGGGCCGGCTTCCTGACCCGGGCGGCCGCTCCACCACACCCCGAACCCGGCCGGGCCGGCTGCTTTACCCCGGCGGCCGCTCCACCACAACCGGAGCCCCGCCGGGCCAGCTGGTTGACCCGGGCGGCAGCTCCACAACCGACCGAGCCCGGCCGGGCCGGCTTCCTGACCCGGGCGGCCGCTCCACCACACCCCGAACCCGGCCGGGCCGGCTGCTTTACCCCGGCGGCCGCTCCACCACAACCGGAGCCCCGCCGGGCCAGCTGGTTGACCCGGGCGGCCACTCCACCACAGACCGAGCCTGGCCGGGCCGGCCTCCTGACCCGGGCGGCCGCTCCACCACACCCCCAGCCCGGCCGGGGCGGCTGCTTTACCCCGGCGGCCGCTCCACCACAACCGGAGCCCCGCCGGGACACCTGGTTGACCCGGAAGCCACTCCACAACCGACCGAGCTCGGCCGGGCCGGCTTCTTGACCCGGGCGGCCGCTCCACCACACCCCGAACCCGGCCGGGCCGGCTGCTTTACCCCGGCGGCCGTTCCACCACAACCGGAGCCCCGCCGGGCCAGCTGGTTGACCCGGGCGGCCGCTCCACCACAGACCGAGCCTGGCCGGGCCGGCCTCCTGACCCGGGCGGCCGCTCCACCACACCCCAAGCCCGGCCGGGCCGGCTGCTTTACCCCGGCGGCCGCTCCACCACAACCGGAGCCCCGCCGGGCCAGCTGGTTGACCCGGGCGGCCGCTCCACAACCGACCGAGCTCGGCCGGGCCGGCTTCCTGACCCGGGCGGCGGCTCCACCACACCCCGAGCCCGGCCGGGCCGGCTGCTGTACCCCGGCGGCCGCTCCACCACAACCGGAGCCCCGCCGGGCCAGCTGGTTGACCCGGGAGCCGCTGCACAACCGACCGAGCTCGGCCGGGCCGGCTTCTTGACCCGGGGGGCCGCTCCACCACACCCCGAGCCCGGCCGGGCCGGCTGCTTTACCCCGGCGGCCGCTCCACCACAACCGGAGCCCCGCCGGGCCAGCTGGTTGACCCGGGCGGCCGCTCCACAACCGACCGAGCCTGGCCGGGCCGGCTTCCTGACCCGGGCGGCCGCTCCACCAAACCCCGAGCCGGGCCGGGCCGGCTGCTTTACCCCGGCGGTCGCTCCACCACACGGAGCCCTGCCAGGCCAGCTGGTTGACCCGGGCGACCGCTCCACAACCGACCGAGCCCGGCCTGGCCGGCTTCCTGACCCCGGGGGCCGCTCCACCACAACCCCAGCCCGCCCGGGCCGGCTGCTTTACCCCGGCGGCCGCTCCACCACAACCGGAGCCCCGCCGGGCCACCTGGTTGACCCCGGCGGCCGCTCCACAACCGACCGAGCACGGCCGGGCCGGCTTCCTGACCCGGGCGGCCGCTCCACCACACCCCGAGCCGGGCCGGGCCGGCTGCTTTACCCAGGCGGTCGCTCCACCACAACCGGAGCACTGCCGGGCCAGCTGGTTGACCCGGGCGACCGCTCCACAACCGACCGAGCCCGGCCGGGCCGGCTTCCTGACCCGGGCGGCCGCTCCACCAGACCCCGAGCCGGGCCGGGTCGGCTGCTTTACCCAGGCGGCCGCTCCACCACAACCCCAGCCCGGTCGGGCCGGCTGCTTTACCCCGGCGGCCGCTGCACCACAACCGGATCCCCGCCGGGCCAGCTGGTTGACCCGGGCGGCCGCTCCACCACAGACCGAGCCGGGCCGGGCCGGCCTCCTGACCCGGGCGGCCGCTCCACCACACCCCCAGCCCGGACGGGCCGGCTGCTTTACCCCGGCGGCCGCTCCACCACAACCGGAGCCCCGCCGGGCCAGCTGGTTGACCCGGGCGGCAGCTCCACAACCGACCGAGCCCGGCCGGGCCGGCTTCCTGACCCGGGCGGCCGCTCCACCACACCCCGAACACGGCCGGGCCGGCTGCTTTACCCTGGCGGCCGCTCCACCACAACCGGAGCCCCGCCGGGCCAGCTGGTTGACCCGGGCGGCAGCTCCACAACCGACCGAGCCCGGCCGGGCCGGCTTCCTGACCCGGGCGGCCGCTCCACCACACCCCGAACCCGGCCGGGCCGGCTGCTTTACCCCGGCGGCCGCTCCACCACAACCGGAGCCCCGCCGGGCCAGCTGGTTGACCCGGGCGGCAGCTCCACAACCGACCGAGCCCGGCCGGGCCGGCTTCCTGACCCGGGCGGCCGCTCCACCACACCCCGAACCCGGCCGGGCCGGCTGCTTTACCCCGGCGGCCGCTCCACCACAACCGGAGCCCCGCCGGGCCAGCTGGTTGACCCGGGCGGCCACTCCACCACAGACCGAGCCTGGCCGGGCCGGCCTCCTGACCCGGGCGGCCGCTCCACCACACCCCCAGCCCGGCCGGGGCGGCTGCTTTACCCCGGCGGCCGCTCCACCACAACCGGAGCCCCGCCGGGACACCTGGTTGACCCGGAAGCCACTCCACAACCGACCGAGCTCGGCCGGGCCGGCTTCTTGACCCGGGCGGCCGCTCCACCACACCCCGAACCCGGCCGGGCCGGCTGCTTTACCCCGGCGGCCGTTCCACCACAACCGGAGCCCCGCCGGGCCAGCTGGTTGACCCGGGCGGCCGCTCCACCACAGACCGAGCCTGGCCGGGCCGGCCTCCTGACCCGGGCGGCCGCTCCACCACACCCCAAGCCCGGCCGGGCCGGCTGCTTTACCCCGGCGGCCGCTCCACCACAACCGGAGCCCCGCCGGGCCAGCTGGTTGACCCGGGCGGCCGCTCCACAACCGACCGAGCTCGTCCGGGCCGGCTTCCTGACCCGGGCGGCCGCTCCACCACACCCCGAGCCCGGCCGGGCCGGCTGCTGTACCCCGGCGGCCGCTACACCACAACCGGAGCCCCGCCGGGCCAGCTGGTTGACCCTGGCGGCCGCTCCACAAACGACCGAGCCCGGCCGGGCCGGCTTCCTGACCCGGGCGGCCGCTCCACCACACCCCGAGCCCGGCCGGGCCGGCTGCTTTACCCCGGCGGCCGCTCCACCACAACCGGAGCCCCGCCGGGCCAGCTGGTTGACCCGGGCGGCCGCTCCACAACCGACCGAGCGCGGCCGGGCCGGCTTCCTGACCCGGGCGGCCGCTCCACCACACCCCGAGCCGGGCCGGGTCGGGTGCTTTACCCCGGCGGCCGCTCCACCACAATCGGAGCCCCGCCGGGCCAGCTGGTTGACCCGGGCGGCCGCTCCACAACCGACCGAGCCCGGCCGGGCCGGCTTCCTGACCCCGGCGGCCGCTCCACCACACCCCGAGCCGGGCCGGGTCGGCTGCTTTACCCCGTCGGCCGCTGCACCACAAACGGATCCCCGCCGGGCCAGCTGGTTGACCCGGGCGGCCGCTCCACCACAGACCGAGCCTGGCCGGGCCGGCCTCCTGACCCGGGCGGCCGCTCCACCACACCCCCAGCCCGGCCGGGCCGGCTGCTTTACCCCGGCGGCCGCTCCACCACAACCAGAGCCCCGCCGGGCCAGCTGGTTGACCCGGGCGGCCGCTCCACAACCGACCGAGCCCGGCCGGGCCTGCCTCCTGACCCGGGCTGCCGCTCCACCACACCCCGAGCCCGGCCGGGCCGGCTGCTTTACCCCGGCGGCCGCTCCACCACAACCGGAGCCCCGCCGGGCCAGCTGGTTGACCCGGGAGCCGCTGCACAACCGACCGAGCTCGGCCGGGCCGGCTTCTTGACCCGGGCGGCCGCTCCACCACACCCCGAGCCCGGCCGGGCCGGCTGCTTTACCCCGGCGGCCGCTCCACCACAACCGGAGCCCCGCCGGGCCAGCTGGTTGACCCGGGCGGCCGCTCCACAACCGACCGAGCCTGGCCGGGCCGGCTTCCTGACCCGGGCGGCCGCTCCACCAAACCCCGAGCCGGGCCGGGCCGGCTGCTTTACCCCGGCGGTCGCTCCACCACACGGAGCCCTGCCAGGCCAGCTGGTTGACCCGGGCGACCGCTCCACAACCGACCGAGCCCGGCCTGGCCGGCTTCCTGACCCCGGGGGCCGCTCCACCACAACCCCAGCCCGCCCGGGCCGGCTGCTTTACCCCGGCGGCCGCTCCACCACAACCGGAGCCCCGCCGGGCCAGCTGGTTGACCCCGGCGGCCGCTCCACAACCGACCGAGCACGGCCGGGCCGGCTTCCTGACCCGGGCGGCCGCTCCACCACACCCCGAGCCGGGCCGGGCCGGCTGCTTTACCCAGGCGGTCGCTCCACCACAACCGGAGCACTGCCGGGCCAGCTGGTTGACCCGGGCGACCGCTCCACAACCGACCGAGCCCGGCCGGGCCGGCTTCCTGACCCGGGCGGCCGCTCCACCAGACCCCGAGCCGGGCCGGGTCGGCTGCTTTACCCAGGCGGCCGCTCCACCACAACCCCAGCCCGGTCGGGCCGGCTGCTTTACCCCGGCGGCCGCTGCACCACAACCGGATCCCCGCCGGGCCAGCTGGTTGACCCGGGCGGCCGCTCCACCACAGACCGAGCCGGGCCGGGCCGGCCTCCTGACCCGGGCGGCCGTTCCACCACACCCCCAGCCCGGACGGGCCGGCTGCTTTACCCCGGCGGCAGCTCCACCACAACCGGAGCCCCGCCGGGCCAGCTGGCTGACCCGGGAGCCGCTCCACAACCGACCGAGCTCGGCCGGGCCGGCTTCCTGACCCGGGCGGCCGCTCCACCACACCTTGAGCCCGGCCGGGCCGGCTGCTTTACCCCGGCGGCCGCTCCACCACAACCGGAGCCCCGCCGGGCCAGCTGGTTGACCCGGGCGGCCGCTCCACAACCGACCGAGCCCGGCCGGCCGGCTTCCTGACCCGGGCGGCCGCTCCACCACACCCCGAGCCCGGCCGGGCCGGCTGCTTTACCCCGGCGGCCGCTCCACCACAACCGGAGCCCCGCCGGGCCAGCTGGTTGACCCGGGCGGCCGCTCCACAACCGACCGAGTCCGGCCGGGCCGGCTGCTTTACCCCGGCGGCCGCTCCACCACAACCAAAGCCCCGCCGGCCCAGCTGGTTGACCCGGGCGGCCGCTCCAGAACCGACCGAGCCCGGCCGGGCCGGCTTCCTGACCCCGGCGGCCGCTCCACCACAACCCCAGCCCGGCCGGGCCGGCTGCTTTACCCCGGCGGCCGCTCCACCACAACCGGAAACCCGCCGGGCCAGCTGGTTGACCCGGGCGGCCGCTCCACCACAGACCGAGCCTGGCCGGGCCGGCCTCCTGTCCCGGGCGGCAGCTCCACCACACCCCAAGCCCGGCCGGGCCGGCTGCTTTACCCCGGCGGCCGCTCCACCACAACCAGAGCCCAGCCGGGTCAGCTGGTTGACCCGGGCGGCAGCTCCACAACAGACCGAGCCCGGCCCGGCCGGCTTCCTGACCCGGGCGGCCGTTCCACCACACCCCGAGCCGGGCCGGGCCGGCTGGTTTACCCCGGCGACCGCTCCACCACAACCGGAGCCCGGCCGGGCCAGCTGGTTGACCCGGGCGGCCACTCCACCACAGACCGAGCCTGGCCGGGCCGGCCTCCTGACCCGGGCGGCCGCTCCACCACACCCCCAGCCCGGCCGGGGCGGCTGCTTTACCCCGGCGGCCGCTCCACCACAACCGGAGCCCCGCCGGGACAGCTGGTTGACCCGGAAGCCACTCCACAACCGACCGAGCTCGGCCGGGCCGGCTTCTTGACCCGGGCGGTCGCTCCACCACACCCCGAGCCCGGCCGGGCCGGCTTCCTGACCCGGGCGGCCGCTCCACCACACCCCGAACCCGGCCGGGCCGGCTGCTTTACCCTGGCGGCCGCTCCACCACAACCGGAGCCCCGCCGGGCCAGCTGGTTGACCCGCGCGGCCACTCCACAACCGACCGAGCCCGGCCAGGCCAGCTTCCTGACCCGGGCGGCCGCTCCACCACACCTAAGCCCGGCCGGGCGGGCTGCTTTACCCCGGCGGCCGCTCCACCACAACCGGAGGCCCGCCGGGCCAGCTGGTTGATCCGGGCGGCCGCTCCACAACCGACCGAGCTCGGCTGGGCCGGCTTCCTGACCCGGGCGGCCGCTCCACCACACCCGGAGCCCGGCCGGGCCGGCTGCTTTACCCCGGCGGCCGCTCCACCACAACCAGAGCCCCGCCGGGCCAGCTGGTTGACCCGGGCGGCCGCTCCACCACAGACCCAGCCCGGCCGGGCCGGCCTCCTGACCCGGGCGGGCGCTCCAATACACCCCGAGCCCGGCCGGGCGGGCTGCTTTACCCCGGCGGCCGCTCCACCACAACCGGAGCCCCGCCGGGCCAGCTGGTTGACCCGGGCGGCCGCTCCACAACCGACCGAGCCCGGCCGGGCCGGCTTCCTGACCCGGGCGGCCGCTCCACCACACCCCGAGCCCGGCCGGGCCGGCTGCTTTACCCCGGCGGCCGCTCCACCACAACCGGAGCCCCGCCGGGTCAGCTGGTTGACCCGGGCGGCCGCTCCACACCCGACCGAGCTCGGCCGGGCCGGCTTCCTGACCCGGGCGGCGGCTCCACCACACCCCCAGCCCGGCCGGGCCGGCTGCTTTACCCCGGGGGCCGCTCCACCACAAACGGAGCCCCGCCGGGCCAGCTGGTTGACCCGGGCAGCCGCTCCACAACCGACCGAGCTCGACCAGGCCGGCCTCCTGACCCGGACGGCCGCTCCACCACACCCCGAGCCCGGCGGGGCCCGCTGCTTTACCCCGGCGGCCGCTCCACCACAACCGGAGCCCCGCCGGGCCAGCTGGTTGACCCGGGCGGCCGCTCCACAACCGACCGAGCCCGGCCGGGCCGGCCTCCTGACCCGGGCGGCCGCTCCACCACACCCCGAGCCCGGCCGGGCGGGCTGCTTTACCCCGGCGGCCGCTCCACCACAACCGGAGCCCCGCCGGGCCAGCTGGTTGACCCGGGCGGCCGCTCCAAAACCGACTGAGGTCGGTCGGGCCGGCTTCCTGACCCGAGCGGCCGCTCCACCACACCCCGAGCCCGGCCGGGCCGGCTGGTTTACCCCGGCGGCCGCTCCACCACAACCGGAGCCCCGCCGGGCCAGCTGGTTGACCCGGGCGGCCGCTCCACAACCGACCGAGCCCGTCCGGGCCGGCTTCCTGACCCGGGCGGCCGCTACACCACACCCCGAGCCCGGCCGGCCCGGCTGCTTTACCCCGGCGGCCGCTCCACCACAACCGGAGTCCCGCCGGGCCAGCTGGTTGACCCGGGGGCCGCTCCACCACAGACCCAGCCCGGCCGGGCCGGCCTCCTGACCCGGGCGGCCGCTCCACCCCACCCTGAGCCCGGCCGGGCCGGCTGCTTTACCCCGGCGGCCGCTCCACCACAATCGGAGCCCCGCCGGGCCAGCTGGTTGACCCGGGGGCCGCTCCACCACACCCCGAGCCGGGCCGGGACGGCTGCTTCACCCTGGCGGCCGCTCCACCACAACCGGAGCCCCGCCGGGCCAGCTGGTTGACCCGGGCGGCCGCTCCAACACAGACCCAGCCCGGCCGGGCCGGCTGCTATACCCCGGCGGCCGCTCCACCACAACCGGAGCCCCGCCAGGCCAGCTGGTTGACCAGGGCGGCCGCTCCACCACACCCCCAGCCCGGCCGGGCCGGCTGCTATACCCCGGGGGCCGCTCCACCACAACCGGAGCCCTGCCAGGCCAGCTGGTTGACCCGGGCCGCCGCTCCACAACCGACCGAGCCCGGCCGGGCCTGCTTCCTGACCCGGGCGGCCGCTCAACCACACCCCGAGCCGGGCCGGGCCGGCTGCTTTACCCCGGCGGCCGCTCCACCACAACCGGAGCCCCGCCGGGCCTGCTGGTTGACCCGGGGGCCGCTCCACCACAGACCCAGCCCGGCCGGGCCGGCCTCCTGACCCGGGCGGCCGCTCCACCCCACCCCGAGCCCGGCCGGGCCGGCTGCTTTACCCCGGTGGCCGCTCCACCACAATCGGAGCCCCGCCGGGCCAGCTGGTTGACCGGGGCGGCCGCTCCACAACCGACCGAGTCCGGCCGGGCCGGCTTCCTGACCCGGGCGGCCGCTCCACCACACACCGAGCCCGGCCGGGCCGGCTGTTATACCCCGGCGGCCGCTCCACCACAACCGGAGCCCCGCCGGGCCAGCTGGTTGACCCGGGCGGCCGCTCCACAACCGACCGAGCCCGGCGGGGCCGGCTTCCTGACCCGGGCGGCCGCTCCACCACACCCCGAGCCCGGCCGGGCCGGCTGCTTTACCCCGGCGGCCGCTCCACCACAACCGGAGGCCCGCCGGGCCAGCTGGATGACCCGGGCGGCCGCTCCACAACCGACCGAGCCCGGCCGGGCCGGCTTCCTGACCCGGGCGGCCGCTCCACCACACCCCGAGCCCGGCCGGGCCGGCTGCTTTACCACGGCAGCCGCTCCACCACAACCGGATCCCCGTCGGGCCAGCTGGTTGACCCGGGAGGCCGCTCCACAACCGACCGAGCCGGCCGGGCCGGCTTCCTGACCGGGCGGCCGCTCCACCACACCCCGAGCCGGGCCGGGCCGGCTGCTTTACCCCGGCGGCCGCTCCACCACAACCGGAGTCCCGCCGGGCCAGCTGGTTGACCCGGGCGGCCGCTCCACAACCGACCGAGTCCGGCCGGGCGGGCTGCTTTACCCCGGCGGCCGCTCCACCACAACCAGAGCCCAGCCGGGTCAGCTGGTTGACCCGGGCGGCAGCTCCACAACAGACCGAGCCCGGCCCGGCCGGCTTCCTGACCCGGGCGGCCGTTCCACCACACCCCGAGCCGGGCCGGGCCGGCTGGTTTACCCCGGCGGCCGCTCCACCACAACCGGAGCCCCGCCGGGCCAGCTGGTTGACCCGGGGGCCGCTCCACCACACCCCGAGCCGGGCCGGGACGGCTGCTTCACCCTGGCGGCCGCTCCACCACAACCGGAGCCCCGCCGGGCCAGCTGGTTGACCCGGGCGGCCGCTCCAACACAGACCCAGCCCGGCCGGGCCGGCTGCTATACCCCGGCGGCCGCTCCACCACAACCGGAGCCCCGCCAGGCCAGCTGGTTGACCAGGGCGGCCGCTCCACCACACCCCCAGCCCGGCCGGGCCGGCTGCTATACCCCGGGGGCCGCTCCACCACAACCGGAGCCCTGCCAGGCCAGCTGGTTGACCCGGGCGGCCGCTCCACAACCGACCGAGCCCGGCCGGGCCTGCTTCCTGACCCGGGCGGCCGCTCCACCACACCCCGAGCCGGGCCGGGCCGGCTGCTTTACCCCGGCGGCCGCTCCACCACAACCGGAGCCCCGCCGGGCCTGCTGGTTGACCCGGGGGCCGCTCCACCACAGACCCAGCCCGGCCGTGCCGGCCTCCTGACCCGGGCGGGCGCTCCACCACACCTCGAGCCCGGCCGGGCGGGCTGCTTTACCCCGGCCGCCGCTCCACCACAACCGGAAACCCGCCGGGCCAGCTGGTTGACCCGGGCGGCCGCTCCACAACCGACCGAGCCCGGCCGGGCCGGCTTCCTGACCCCGGCGGCCGCTTCACCACAACCAGAGCCCGGCCGGGCCGGCTGCTTTACCCCGGCGGCCGCTCCACCACAACCGGAAACACGCCGGGCCAGCTGGTTGACCCGGGCGGCCGCTCCACCACAGACCGAGCCTGGCCGGGCCGGCCTCCTGACCCGGGCGGCCGCTCCACCACACCCCAAGCCCGGCCGGGCCGGCTGCTTTACCCCGGCGGCCGATCCACCACAACCGGAGCCCAGCCGGGCCAGCTGGTTGACCCGGGCGGCCGCTCCACAACCGACCGAGCTCGGCCGGGCCGGCTTCCTGACCCGGGCGGCCGCTCCACCACACCCCGAGCCCGGCCGGGCCGGCTGCTTTACCCCGGCGGCCGCTCCACCACAACCGGAGCCCCGCCGGGCCAGCTGGTTGACCCGGGCGGCCGCTCCACAAACGACGGAGCCCGGCCGGGCCGGCTTCCTGACACGGGCGGCCGCTCCACCACACCCCGAGCCGGGCCGGATCGGCTGCTTTACCCCGGCGGCCGCTCCACCACAACCGGAGCCCCGCCGGGCCAGCTGGTTGACCCGGGCGGCCGCTCCACAACCGACCGAGCCCGGCCGGGCCGGCTTCCTGACCCCGGCGGCCGCTCCACCACAACCCCAGCCCGGCCGGGCCGGCTGCTTTACCCCGGCGGCCGCTCCACCACAACCGGAAACCCGCCGGGCCAGCTGGTTGACCCGGGCTGCCGCTCCACCACAGACCGAGCCCGGCCGGGCCGGCCTCCTGTCCCGGGCGGCCGCTCCACCACACCCCGAGCCCGGCCGGGCGGGCTGCTTTACCCCGGCGGCCGCTCCACCACAACCGGAGCCCCGCCGGGCCAGCTGGTTGACCCGGGCGGCAGCTCCACAACCGACCGAGCCCGGCCGGGCCGGCTTCCTGACCCGGGCGGCCGCTCCACCACACCCCGAACCCGGCCGGGCCGGCTGCTTTACCCTGGCGGCCGCTCCACCACAACCGGAGCCCCGCCGGGCCAGCTGGTTGACCCGGGCGGCAGCTCCACAACCGACCGAGCCCGGCCGGGCCGGCTTCCTGACCCGGGCGGCCGCTGCACCACACCCCGAACCCGGCCGGGCCGGCTGCTTTACCCCGGCGGCCGCTCCACCACAACCGGAGCCCCGCCGGGCCAGCTGGTTGACCCGGGCGGCAGCTCCACAACCGACCGAGCCCGGCCGGGCCGGCTTCCTGACCCGGGCGGCCGCTCCACCACACCCCGAACCCGGCCGGGCCGGCTGCTTTACCCCGGCGGCCGCTCCACCACAACCGGAGCCCCGCCGGGCCAGCTGGTTGACCCGGGCGGCCACTCCACCACAGACCGAGCCTGGCCGGGCCGGCCTCCTGACCCGGGCGGCCGCTCCACCACACCCCCAGCCCGGCCGGGGCGGCTGCTTTACCCCGGCGGCCGCTCCACCACAACCGGAGCCCCGCCGGGACAGCTGGTTTACCCGGAAGCCACTCCACAACCGACCGAGCTCGGCCGGGCCGGCTTCTTGACCCGGGCGGCCGCTCCACCACACCCCGAACCCGGCCGGGCCGGCTGCTTTACCCCGGCGGCCGCTCCACCACAACCGGAGCCCCGCCGGGCCAGCTGGTTGACCCTGGCGGCCGCTCCACAACCGACCGAGCCCGGCCGAGCCGGCTTCCTGACCCGGGCGGCCGCTCCACCACACCCCGAGCCCGGCCGGGCCGGCTGCTTTACCCCGGCGGCCGCTCCACCACAACCGGATCCCCGCCGGGCCAGCTGGTTGACCCGGGCGGCCGCTCCACAACCGACCGAGCCCGGCCGGGCCGGCTTCCTGACCCGGGCGGCCGCTCCACCACACCCCGAGCCGGGCCGGGTCGGCTGCTTTACCCCGGCGGCCGTTCCACCACAACCGGAGCCCCGCCGGGCCAGCTGGTTGACCCGGGCGGCCGCTCCACCACAGACCGAGCCTGGCCGGGCCGGCCTCCTGACCCGGGCGGCCGCTCCACCACACCCCAAGCCCGGCCGGGCCGGCTGCTTTACCCCGGCGGCCGCTCCACCACAACCGGAGCCCCGCCGGGCCAGCTGGTTGACCCGGGCGGCCGCTCCACAACCGACCGAGCTCGGCCGGGCCGGCTTCCTGACCCGGGCGGCCGCTCCACCACACCCCGAGCCCGGCCGGGCCGGCTGCTTTACCCCGGCGGCCGCTCCACCACAACCGGAGCCCCGCCGGGCCAGCTGGTTGACCCGGGCGGCCGCTCCACAACCGACCGAGCTCGGCCGGGCCGGCTTCCTGACCCGGGCGGCCGCTCCACCACACCCCGAGCCCGGCCGGGCCGGCTGCTTTACCCCGGCGGCCGCTCCACCACAACCGGAGCCCCGCCGGGCCAGCTGGTTGACCCGGGCGGCCGCTCCACAACCGACCGAGCTCGGCCGGGCCGGCTTCCTGACCCGGGCGGCCGCTCCACCACACCCCGAGCCCGGCCGGGCCGGCTGCTTTACCCCGGCGGCCGCTGCACCACAACCGGAGCCCCGCCGGGCCAGCTGGTTGACCCTGGCGGCCGCTCCACAAACGACCGAGCCCGGGCGGGCCGGCTTCCTGACCCGGGCGGCCGCTCCACCACACCCCGAGCCCGGCCGGGCGGGCTGCTTTACCCCGGCGGCCGCTCCACCACAACCGGAGCCCCGCCGGGCCAGCTGGTTGACCCGGGCGGCCGCTCCACCACAGACCCAGCCCGGCCGGGCCCGCCTCCTGACCCGGGCGGCCGCTCCACCACACCCCAAGCCCGGCCGGGCCGGCTGCTTTACCCCGGCGGCCGCTCCACCACAACCGGAGCCCCGCCGGGCCAGCTGGTTGACCCGGGCGGCCGTTCCACAACCGACTGAAGTCGGCCGGGCCGGCTTCCTGACCCGGGCGGCCGCTCCACCACACCCCGAGCCCGGGCGGGCGGGCTGCTTTACCCCGGCGGCCGCTCCACCACAACCGGAGCCCCGCCGGGCCAGCTGGTTGACCCGCGCGGCCGCTCCACAACCGACCGAGCCCGGCCGGGCCAGCTTCCTGACCCGGGCGGCCGCTCCACCACACCTAAGCCCGGCCGGGCGGGCTGCTTTACCCCGGCGGCCGCTCCACCACAACCGGAGCCCCGCCGGGCCAGCTGGTTGACCCGGGCGGCCGCTCCACCACAGACCCAGCCCGGCCGGGCCGGCCTCCTGACCCGGGCGGGCGCTCCAATACACCCCGAGCCCGGCCGGGCGGGCTGCTTTACCCCGGCGGCCGCTCCACCACAACCGGAGCCCCGCCGGGCCAGCTGGTTGACCCGGGCGGCCGCTCCACAACCGACCGAGCCCGGCCGGGCCGGCTTCCTGACCCGGGCGGCCGCTCCACCACACCCCGAGCCCGGCCGGGCCGGCTGCTTTACCCCGTCGGCCGCTCCACCACAACCGGAGCCCCGCCGGGTCAGCTGGTTGACCCGGGCGGCCGCTCCACACCCGACCGAGCTCGGCCGGGCCGGCTTCCTGACCCGGGCGGCGGCTCCACCACACCCCCAGCCCGGCCGGGCCGGCTGCTTTACCCCGGGGGCCGCTCCACCACAAACGGAGCCCCGCCGGGCCAGCTGGTTGACCCGGGCAGCCGCTCCACAACCGACCGAGCTCGACCAGGCCGGCCTCCTGACCCGGACGGCCGCTCCACCACACCCCGAGCCCGGCGGGGCCCGCTGCTTTACCCCGGCGGCCGCTCCACCACAACCGGAGCCCCGCCGGGCCAGCTGGTTGACCCGGGCGGCCGCTCCACCACAGACCCAGCCCGGCCGCGCCGGCCTCCTGACCCGGGCGGCCGCTCCACCACACCCCGAGCCCGGCCGGGCGGGCTGCTTTACCCCGGCGGCCGCTCCACCAAAACCGGAGCCCCGCTGGGCCAGCTGGTTGACCCGGGCGGCCGCTCCAAAACCGACTGAGGTCGGTCGGGCCGGCTTCCTGACCCGAGCGGCCGCTCCACCACACCCCGAGCCCGGCCGGGCCGGCTGGTTTACCCCGGCGGCCGCTCCACCACAACCGGAGCCCCGCCGGGCCAGCTGGTTGACCCGGGCGGCCGCTCCACAACCGACCGAGCCCGTCCGGGCCGGCTTCCTGACCCGGGCGGCCGCTACACCACACCCCGAGCCCGGCCGGCCCGGCTGCTTTACCCCGGCGGCCGCTCCACCACAACCGGAGTCCCGCCGGGCCAGCTGGTTGACCCGGGGGCCGCTCCACAACAGACCCAGCCCGGCCGGGCCGGCCTCCTGACCCGGGCGGCCGCTCCACCCCACCCTGAGCCCGGCCGGGCCGGCTGCTTTACCCCGGCGGCCGCTCCACCACAACCGGAGCCCCGCCGGGCCAGCTGGTTGACCCTGGCGGCCGCTCCACAACCGACCGAGCCCGGCCGAGCCGGCTTCCTGACCCGGGCGGCCGCTCCACCACACCCCCAGCCCGGCCGGGGCGGCTGCTTTACCCCGGCGGCCGCTCCACCACAACCGGAGCCCCGCCGGGACAGCTGGTTTACCCGGAAGCCACTCCACAACCGACCGAGCTCGGCCGGGCCGGCTTCTTGACCCGGGCGGCCGCTCCACCACACCCCGAACCCGGCCGGGCCGGCTGCTTTACCCCGGCGGCCGCTCCACCACAACCGGAGCCCCGCCGGGCCAGCTGGTTGACCCTGGCGGCCGCTCCACAACCGACCGAGCCCGGCCGAGCCGGCTTCCTGACCCGGGCGGCCGCTCCACCACACCCCGAGCCCGGCCGGGCCGGCTGCTTTACCCCGGCGGCCGCTCCACCACAACCGGATCCCCGCCGGGCCAGCTGGTTGACCCGGGCGGCCGCTCCACAACCGACCGAGCCCGGCCGGGCCGGCTTCCTGACCCGGGCGGCCGCTCCACCACACCCCGAGCCGGGCCGGGTCGGCTGCTTTACCCCGGCGGCCGTTCCACCACAACCGGAGCCCCGCCGGGCCAGCTGGTTGACCCGGGCGGCCGCTCCACCACAGACCGAGCCTGGCCGGGCCGGCCTCCTGACCCGGGCGGCCGCTCCACCACACCCCAAGCCCGGCCGGGCCGGCTGCTTTACCCCGGCGGCCGCTCCACCACAACCGGAGCCCCGCCGGGCCAGCTGGTTGACCCGGGCGGCCGCTCCACAACCGACCGAGCTCGGCCGGGCCGGCTTCCTGACCCGGGCGGCCGCTCCACCACACCCCGAGCCCGGCCGGGCCGGCTGCTTTACCCCGGCGGCCGCTCCACCACAACCGGAGCCCCGCCGGGCCAGCTGGTTGACCCGGGCGGCCGCTCCACAACCGACCGAGCTCGGCCGGGCCGGCTTCCTGACCCGGGCGGCCGCTCCACCACACCCCGAGCCCGGCCGGGCCGGCTGCTTTACCCCGGCGGCCGCTCCACCACAACCGGAGCCCCGCCGGGCCAGCTGGTTGACCCGGGCGGCCGCTCCACAACCGACCGAGCTCGGCCGGGCCGGCTTCCTGACCCGGGCGGCCGCTCCACCACACCCCGAGCCCGGCCGGGCCGGCTGCTTTACCCCGGCGGCCGCTGCACCACAACCGGAGCCCCGCCGGGCCAGCTGGTTGACCCTGGCGGCCGCTCCACAAACGACCGAGCCCGGGCGGGCCGGCTTCCTGACCCGGGCGGCCGCTCCACCACACCCCGAGCCCGGCCGGGCGGGCTGCTTTACCCCGGCGGCCGCTCCACCACAACCGGAGCCCCGCCGGGCCAGCTGGTTGACCCGGGCGGGCCGCTCCACCACAGACCCAGCCCGGCCGGGCCCGCCTCCTGACCCGGGCGGCCGCTCCACCACACCCCAAGCCCGGCCGGGCCGGCTGCTTTACCCCGGCGGCCGCTCCACCACAACCGGAGCCCCGCCGGGCCAGCTGGTTGACCCGGGCGGCCGTTCCACAACCGACTGAAGTCGGCCGGGCCGGCTTCCTGACCCGGGCGGCCGCTCCACCACACCCCGAGCCCGGGCGGGCGGGCTGCTTTACCCCGGCGGCCGCTCCACCACAACCGGAGCCCCGCCGGGCCAGCTGGTTGACCCGCGCGGCCGCTCCACAACCGACCGAGCCCGGCCGGGCCAGCTTCCTGACCCGGGCGGCCGCTCCACCACACCTAAGCCCGGCCGGGCGGGCTGCTTTACCCCGGCGGCCGCTCCACCACAACCGGAGCCCCGCCGGGCCAGCTGGTTGACCCGGGCGGCCGCTCCACCACAGACCCAGCCCGGCCGGGCCGGCCTCCTGACCCGGGCGGGCGCTCCAATACACCCCGAGCCCGGCCGGGCGGGCTGCTTTACCCCGGCGGCCGCTCCACCACAACCGGAGCCCCGCCGGGCCAGCTGGTTGACCCGGGCGGCCGCTCCACAACCGACCGAGCCCGGCCGGGCCGGCTTCCTGACCCGGGCGGCCGCTCCACCACACCCCGAGCCCGGCCGGGCCGGCTGCTTTACCCCGTCGGCCGCTCCACCACAACCGGAGCCCCGCCGGGTCAGCTGGTTGACCCGGGCGGCCGCTCCACACCCGACCGAGCTCGGCCGGGCCGGCTTCCTGACCCGGGCGGCGGCTCCACCACACCCCCAGCCCGGCCGGGCCGGCTGCTTTACCCCGGGGGCCGCTCCACCACAAACGGAGCCCCGCCGGGCCAGCTGGTTGACCCGGGCAGCCGCTCCACAACCGACCGAGCTCGACCAGGCCGGCCTCCTGACCCGGACGGCCGCTCCACCACACCCCGAGCCCGGCGGGGCCCGCTGCTTTACCCCGGCGGCCGCTCCACCACAACCGGAGCCCCGCCGGGCCAGCTGGTTGACCCGGGCGGCCGCTCCACCACAGACCCAGCCCGGCCGCGCCGGCCTCCTGACCCGGGCGGCCGCTCCACCACACCCCGAGCCCGGCCGGGCGGGCTGCTTTACCCCGGCGGCCGCTCCACCAAAACCGGAGCCCCGCTGGGCCAGCTGGTTGACCCGGGCGGCCGCTCCAAAACCGACTGAGGTCGGTCGGGCCGGCTTCCTGACCCGAGCGGCCGCTCCACCACACCCCGAGCCCGGCCGGGCCGGCTGGTTTACCCCGGCGGCCGCTCCACCACAACCGGAGCCCCGCCGGGCCAGCTGGTTGACCCGGGCGGCCGCTCCACAACCGACCGAGCCCGTCCGGGCCGGCTTCCTGACCCGGGCGGCCGCTACACCACACCCCGAGCCCGGCCGGCCCGGCTGCTTTACCCCGGCGGCCGCTCCACCACAACCGGAGTCCCGCCGGGCCAGCTGGTTGACCCGGGGGCCGCTCCACAACAGACCCAGCCCGGCCGGGCCGGCCTCCTGACCCGGGCGGCCGCTCCACCCCACCCTGAGCCCGGCCGGGCCGGCTGCTTTACCCCGGCGGCCGCTCCACCACAATCGGAGCCCCGCCGGGCCAGCTGGTTGACCCGGGGGCCGCTCCACCACACCCCGAGCCGGGCCGGGACGGCTGCTTCACCCTGGCGGCCGCTCCACCACACCCCCAGCCCGGCCGGGGCGGCTGCTTTACCCCGGCGGCCGCTCCACCACAACCGGAGCCCCGCCGGGACAGCTGGTTGACCCGGAAGCCACTCCACAACCGACCGAGCTCGGCCGGGCCGGCTTCTTGACCCGGGCGGTCGCTCCACCACACCCCGAGCCCGGCCGGGCCGGCTGCTTTACCCCGGCGGCCGCTCCACCACAACCGGAGCCCCGCCGGGCCAGCTGGTTGACCCTGGCGGCCGCTCCACAACCGACCGAGCCCGGCCGAGCCGGCTTCCTGACCCGGGCGGCCGCTCCACCACACCCCGAGCCCGGCCGGGCCGGCTGCTTTACCCCGGCGGCCGCTCCACCACAACCGGATCCCCACCGGGCCAGCTGGTTGACCCGGGCGGCCGCTCCACAACCGACCGAGCCCGGCCGGGCCGGCTTCCTGACCCGGGCGGCCGCTCCACCACACCCGGAGCCGGGCCGGGTCGGCTGCTTTACCCCAGCGGCCGTTCCACCACAACCGGAGCCCCGCCGGGCCAGCTGGTTGACCCGGGCGGCCGCTCCACCACAGACCGAGCCTGGCCGGGCCGGCCTCCTGACCCGGGCGGCCGCTCCACCACACCCCAAGCCCGGCCGGGCCGGCTGCTTTACCCCGGCGGCCGCTCCACCACAACCGGAGCCCCGCCGGGCCAGCTGGTTGACCCGGGCGGCCGCTCCACAACCGACCGAGCTCGGCCGGGCCGGCTTCCTGACCCGGGCGGCCGCTCCACCACACCCCGAGCCCGGCCGGTCCGGCTGCTTTACCCCGGCGGCCGCTGCACCACAACCGGAGCCCCGCCGGGCCAGCTGGTTGACCCTGGCGGCCGCTCCACAAACGACCGAGCCCGGCCGGGCCGGCTTCCTGACCCGGGCGGCCGCTCCACCACACCCCGAGCCCGGCCGGGCGGGCTGCTTTACCCCGGCGGCCGCTCCACCACAACAGGAGCCCCGCCGGGCCAGCTGGTTGACCCGGGCGGCCGCTCCACCACAGACCCAGCCCGGCCGGCCCGGCCTCCTGACCCGGGCGGCCGTTCCACCACAACCGGAGCCCCGCCGGGCCAGCTGGTTGACCCGGGCGGCCGCTCCACCACAGACCGAGCCTGGCCGGGCCGGCCTCCTGACCCGGGCGGCCACTCCACCACACCCCCAGCCCGGCCGGGCCGGCTGCTTTACCCCGGCGGCCGCTCCACCACAACCGGAGCCCCGCCGGGCCAGCTGGTTGACCCGGGCGGCCGCTCCACCACAGACCGAGCCTGGCCGGGCCGGCCTCCTGACCCGGCGGCCGCTCCACCACACCCCCAGCCCGGCCGGGCCGGCTGCTTTACCCCGGCGGCCGCTCCACCACAACCGGAGCCCCGCCGGGCCAGCTGGTTGACCCGGCGGCCGCTCCACAACCGACCGAGCCCAGCCGGGCCGGCTTCCTGACCCGGGCGGCCGCTCCACCACACCCCGAGCCCGGCCGGGCCGGCTGCTTTACCCCGGCGGCCGCTCCACCACAACCGGATCCCCGCCGGGCCAGCTGGTTGACCCGGGCGGCCGCTCCACGACAGACCCAGCCCGGCCGGGCCGGCCTCCTGACCCGGGCGGCCGCTCCACCACACCCCCAGCCCGGCCGGGCCGGCTGCTTTACCCCGGCGGCCGCTCCACCACAACCGGAGCCCCGCCGGGCCAGCTGGTTGACCCGGGCGGCCGCTCCACCACAGACCGAGCCCGGCCGGGCCGGCTTCCTGACCCGGGCGGCCGCTCCACCACAACCGGAGCCCCGCCGGGCCAGCTGGTTGACCCGGGCGGCCGCTCCACCACAGACCGAGCCCGGCCGGGCCGGCTTCCTGACCCGGGCGGCCGCTCCACCACAACCGGAGCCCCGCCGGGCCAGCTGGTTGACCCGGGCGGCCGCTCCACCACAGACCGAGCCCGGCCGGGCCGGCTTCCTGACCCGGGCGGCCGCTCCACCACAACCGGAGCCCCGCCGGGCCAGCTGGTTGACCCGGGCGGCCGCTCCACCACAGACCGAGCCTGGCCGGGCCGGCCTCCTGACCCGGGCGGCCGCTCCACCACACCCCCAGCCCGCCCGGGCCGGCTGCTTTACCCCGGCGGCCGCTCCACCACAACCGGAGCCCCGCCGGGCCAGCTGGTTGACCCGGGCGGCCGCTCCACCACAGACCGAGCCTGGCCGGGCCGGCCTCCTGACCCGGCGGCCGCTCCACCACACCCCCAGCCCGGCCGGGCCGGCTGCTTTACCCCGGCGGCCGCTCCACCACAACCGGAGCCCCGCCGGGCCAGCTGGTTGACCCGGGCGGCCGCTCCACAACCGACCGAGCCCAGCCGGGCCGGCTTCCTGACCCGGGCGGCCGCTCCACCACACCCCGAGCCCGGCCGGGCCGGCTGCTTTACCCCGGCGGCCGCTCCACCACAACCGGATCCCCGCCGGGCCAGCTGGTTGACCCGGGCGGCCGCTCCACGACAGACCCAGCCCGGCCGGGCCGGCCTCCTGACCCGGGCTGCCGCTCCACCACACCCCGAGCCCGGCCGGGCCGGCTGCTTTACCCCGGCGGCCGCTCCACCACAACCGGAGCCCCGCCGGGCCAGCTGGTTGACCCGGGGGGCCGCTCCACAACCAACCGAGCCCGGCCGGGCCGGCTTCCTGACCCGGGCAGCCGCTCCACCACACCCCGAGCCCGGCCGGATCGGCTGCTTTACCCCGGCGGCCGCTCCACCACAACCGGAGCCCCGCCGGGCCAGCTGGTTGACCCGGGAGCCGCTCCACAACCGACCGAGCTCGGCCGGGCCGGCTTCTTGACCCGGGCGGCCGCTCCACCACACCCCGAGCCCGGCCGGGCCGGCTCCTTTACCGCGGCGGCCGCTCCACCACAACCGGAGCCGCGATGGGCCAGCTGGTTGACCCGGGCGGCCGCTCCACAACCGACCGAGCCCGGCCGGGCCGGCTTCCTGACCCGGGCGGGCGCTCCACCACACCCCAAGCCCGGCCGGGCCGGCTGCTTTACCCCGGCGGCCGCTCCACCACAACCGGAGCCCCGCCGGGCCAGCTGGTTGACCCGGGCGGCCGCTCCAAAACCGACCGAGCCCGGCCGGGCCGGCTTCCTGACCCGGGCGGCCGCTCCACCACACCCCGAGCCGGGCCGGGGCGGCTGCTTTACCCCGGCGGCCGCTGCACCACAACCGGAGCCCCGCCGGGCCAGCTGGTTGACCCGGGCGGCCGCTCCACAACCAACCGAGCCCGGCCGGGCCGGCTTCCTGACCCGGGCGGCCGCTCCACCACACCCCGAGCCCGGCCGGATCGGCTGCTTTACCCCGGCGGCCGCTCCACCACAACCGGAGCCCCGCCGGGCCAGCTGGTTGACCCGGGAGCCGCTCCACAACCGACCGAGCTCGGCCGGGCCGGCTTCCTGACCCGGGCGGCCGCTCCACCACACCCCCAGCCCGGCCGGGCCAGCTGCTTTACCCCGGCGGCCGCTCCACCACAACCGGAGCCCCGCCGGGCCAGCTGGTTGACCCGGGAGCCGCTCCACAACCGACCGAGCCCGGCCGGGCCGGCTTCCAGACCCGGGCGGCCGCTCCACCACATCCCGAGCTCGGCCGGGTCGGCTGCTTTACCCCGGCGGCCGCTCCACCACAACCGGATCCCCTCCGGGCCAGCTGGTTGACCCGGGCGGCCGCTCCACAACCGACCGCGCCCGGCCGGGCCGGCTTCCTGACCCCGGCGGCCGCTCCACCACAACCCCAGCCCGGCCGGGCCGGCTGCTTTTCCCCGGCGGCCGCTCCACCACAACCGGAGCCCCTCCGGGCCAGCTGGTTGACCCGGGAGCCGCTCCACAACCGACCGAGCCCGGCCGGGCCGGCTTCCTGACCCGGGCGGCCGCTCCACCAGACCCCGAGCCGGGCCGGGCCGGCTGCTTTACCCCGGAGGCCGCTCCACCAAAACCGGAGCCCCCCCGGGCCAGCTGGTTGACCCGGGCGGCCGCTCCACCACAGACCGAGCCCGGCCGGGCCGGCTTCCTAACCCAGGAGGCCGCTCCACCACACCTCGAGCCGGGCCGGGCCGGCTGCTTTACCCCGGTGGCCGCTCCACCACAACCGGAGCCCCGCGGGGCCAGCTGGTTGACCCGGGCGGCCGCTCCACCACAGACCGAGCCTGGCCGGGCCGGCCTCCTGACCCGGGCGGCCGCTTCACCACACCCCCAGCCCGGCCGGGCCGGCTGCTTTACCCCGGCGGCCGCTCCACCACAACCGGAGCCCCGCCGGGCCAGCTGGTTGACCCGGGCGGCCGCTCCACAACCGACCGAGCCCGGCCGGGCCGGCTTCCTGACCCCGGGGGCCTCTCCACCACAACCCCAGCCCGGCCGGGCCGGCTGCTTTACCCCGGCGGCCGCTCCACCACAACCGGAGCCCCGCCGGGCCAGCTAATGACCCGGGCGGCCGGTCCACAACAGACCGAGCCCCGCAGGGCCAGCTGGTTGACCCGGGCGGCCGCTCCACAACCGACCGAGCCCGGCCGGGCCGGCTTTCTGACCCCGGGGGCCGCTCCACCACACCCCGAGCCCGGCCGGGCCGGCTGCTTTACCCCGGCGGCCGCTCCACCACAACCGGATCTCCGCCGGGCCAGCTGGTTGACCCGGGCGGCCGCTCCACCACAGACCCAGCCCGGCCGGGCCGGCCTCCTGACCCGGGCTGCCGCTCCACCACACCCCGAGCCCGGGCGGGCCGGCTGCTTTACCCCGGCGGCCACTCCACCACAACCGGAGCCCCGCCGGGCCAGCTGGTTGACCCGGGCGGCCGCTCCACCACAGACCGAGCCCGGCCGGGCCGGCTTCCTGACCCGGGCGGCCGCTCCACCACAACCGGAGCCCCGCCGGGCCAGCTGGTTGACCCGGGCGGCCGCTCCACCACAGACCGAGCCCGGCCGGGCCGGCTTCCTGACCCGGGCGGCCGCTCCACCACAACCGGAGCCCCGCCGGGCCAGCTGGTTGACCCGGGCGGCCGCTCCACCACAGACCGAGCCTGGCCGGGCCGGCCTCCTGACCCGGGCGGCCGCTCCACCACACCCCCAGCCCGGCCGGGCCGGCTGCTTTACCCCGGCGGCCGCTCCACCACAACCGGAGCCCCGCCGGGCCAGCTGGTTGACCCGGGCGGCCGCTCCACCACAGACCAAGCCTGGCCGGGCCGGCCTCCTGACCCGGCGGCCGCTCCACCACACCCCCAGCCCGGCCGGGCCGGCTGCTTTACCCCGGCGGCCGCTCCACCACAACCGGAGCCCCGCCGGGCCAGCTGGTTGACCCGGGCGGCCGCTCCACAACCGACCGAGCCCAGCCGGGCCGGCTTCCTGACCCGGACGGCCGCTCCACCACACCCCGAGCCCGGCCGGGCCGGCTGCTTTACCCCGGCGGCCGCTCCACCACAACCGGAGCCCCGCCGGGCCAGCTGGTTGACCCGGGAGCCGCTGCACAACCGACCGAGCTCGGCCGGGCCGGCTTCTTGACCCGGGCGGCCGCTCCACCACACCCCGAGCCCGGCCGGGCCGGCTGCTTTACCCCGGCGGCCGCTCCACCACAACCGGAGCCCCGCCGGGCCAGCTGGTTGACCCGGGCGGCCGCTCCACAACCGACCGAGCCTGGCCGGGCCGGCTTCCTGACCCGGGCGGCCGCTCCACCAAACCCCGAGCCGGGCCGGGCCGGCTGCTTTACCCCGGCGGTCGCTCCACCACACGGAGCCCTGCCAGGCCAGCTGGTTGACCCGGGCGACCGCTCCACAACCGACCGAGCCCGGCCTGGCCGGCTTCCTGACCCCGGGGGCCGCTCCACCACAACCCCAGCCCGCCCGGGCCGGCTGCTTTACCCCGGCGGCCGCTCCACCACAACCGGAGCCCCGCCGGGCCAGCTGGTTGACCCCGGCGGCCGCTCCACAACCGACCGAGCACGGCCGGGCCGGCTTCCTGACCCGGGCGGCCGCTCCACCACACCCCGAGCCGGGCCGGGCCGGCTGCTTTACCCAGGCGGTCGCTCCACCACAACCGGAGCACTGCCGGGCCAGCTGGTTGACCCGGGCGACCGCTCCACAACCGACCGAGCCCGGCCGGGCCGGCTTCCTGACCCGGGCGGCCGCTCCACCAGACCCCGAGCCGGGCCGGGTCGGCTGCTTTACCCAGGCGGCCGCTCCACCACAACCCCAGCCCGGTCGGGCCGGCTGCTTTACCCCGGCGGCCGCTGCACCACAACCGGATCCCCGCCGGGCCAGCTGGTTGACCCGGGCGGCCGCTCCACCACAGACCGAGCCGGGCCGGGCCGGCCTCCTGACCCGGGCGGCCGCTCCACCACACCCCCAGCCCGGACGGGCCGGCTGCTTTACCCCGGCGGCAGCTCCACCACAACCGGAGCCCCGCCGGGCCAGCTGGCTGACCCGGGAGCCGCTCCACAACCGACCGAGCTCGGCCGGGCCGGCTTCCTGACCCGGGCGGCCGCTCCACCACACCTTGAGCCCGGCCGGGCCGGCTGCTTTACCCCGGTGGCCGCTCCACCACAATCGGAGCCCCGCCGGGCCAGCTGGTTGACCGGGGCGGCCGCTCCACAACCGACCGAGTCCGGCCGGGCCGGCTTCCTGACCCGGGCGGCCGCTCCACCACACACCGAGCCCGGCCGGGCCGGCTGTTATACCCCGGCGGCCGCTCCACCACAACCGGAGCCCCGCCGGGCCAGCTGGTTGACCCGGGCGGCCGCTCCACAACCGACCGAGCCCGGCGGGGCCGGCTTCCTGACCCGGGCGGCCGCTCCACCACACCCCGAGCCCGGCCGGGCCGGCTGCTTTACCCCGGCGGCCGCTCCACCACAACCGGAGCCCCGCCGGGCCAGCTGGATGACCCGGGCGGCCGCTCCACAACCGACCGAGCCCGGCCGGGCCGGCTTCCTGACCCGGGCGGCCGCTCCACCACACCCCGAGCCCGGCCGGGCCGGCTGCTTTACCAAGGCAGCCGCTCCACCACAACCGGATCCCCGTCGGGCCAGCTGGTTGACCCGGGAGGCCGCTCCACAACCGACCGAGCCGGCCGGGCCGGCTTCCTGACCGGGCGGCCGCTCCACCACACCCCGAGCCGGGCCGGGCCGGCTGCTTTACCCCGGCGGCCGCTCCACCACAACCGGAGTCCCGCCGGGCCAGCTGGTTGACCCGGGCGGCCGCTCCACAACCGACCGAGTCCGGCCGGGCGGGTTGCTTTACCCCGGCGGCCGCTCCACCACAACCAGAGCCCAGCCGGGTCAGCTGGTTGACCCGGGCGGCAGCTCCACAACAGACCGAGCCCGGCCCGGCCGGCTTCCTGACCCGGGCGGCCGTTCCACCACACCCCGAGCCGGGCCGGGCCGGCTGGTTTACCCCGGCGGCCGCTCCACCACAACCGGAGCCCCGCCGGGCCAGCTGGTTGACCCGGGCGGCCACTCCACCACAGACCGAGCCTGGCCGGGCCGGCCTCCTGACCCGGGCGGCCGCTCCACCACACCCCCAGCCCGGCCGGGGCGGCTGCTTTACCCCGGCGGCCGCTCCACCACAACCGGAGCCCCGCCGGGACAGCTGGTTGACCCGGAAGCCACTCCACAACCGACCGAGCTCGGCCGGGCCGGCTTCTTGACCCGGGCGGTCGCTCCACCACACCCCGAGCCCGGCCGGGCCGGCTGCTTTACCCCGGCGGCCGCTCCACCACAACCGGAGCCCCGCCGGGCCAGCTGGTTGACCCTGGCGGCCGCTCCACAACCGACCGAGCCCGGCCGAGCCGGCTTCCTGACCCGGGCGGCCGCTCCACCACACCCCGAGCCCGGCCGGGCCGGCTGCTTTACCCCGGCGGCCGCTCCACCACAACCGGATCCCCACCGGGCCAGCTGGTTGACCCGGGCGGCCGCTCCACAACCGACCGAGCCCGGCCGGGCCGGCTTCCTGACCCGGGCGGCCGCTCCACCACACCCGGAGCCGGGCCGGGTCGGCTGCTTTACCCCAGCGGCCGTTCCACCACAACCGGAGCCCCGCCGGGCCAGCTGGTTGACCCGGGCGGCCGCTCCACCACAGACCGAGCCTGGCCGGGCCGGCCTCCTGACCCGGGCGGCCGCTCCACCACACCCCACGCCCGGCCGGGCCGGCTGCTTTACCCCGGCGGCCGCTCCACCACAACCGGAGCCCCGCCGGGCCAGCTGGTTGACCCGGGCGGCCGCTCCACAACCGACCGAGCTCGGCCGGGCCGGCTTCCTGACCCGGGCGGCCGCTCCACCACACCCCGAGCCCGGCCGGGCCGGCTGCTTTACCCCGGCGGCCGCTGCACCACAACCGGAGCCCCGCCGGGCCAGCTGGTTGACCCTGGCGGCCGCTCCACAAACGACCGAGCCCGGCCGGGCCGGCTTCCTGACCCGGGCGGCCGCTCCACCACACCCCGAGCCCGGCCGGGCGGGCTGCTTTACCCCGGCGGCCGCTCCACCACAACAGGAGCCCCGCCGGGCCAGCTGGTTGACCCGGGCGGCCGCTCCACCACAGACCCAGCCCGGCCGGCCCGGCCTCCTGACCCGGGCGGCCGTTCCACCACACCCCGAGCCCGGCCGGGCGGGCTGCTTTACCCCGGCGGCCGCTCCACCACAACCGGAGCCCCGCCGGGCCAGCTGGTTGACCCGGGCGGCCGCTCCACCACAGACCCAGCCCGGCCGGGCCCGCCTCCTGACCCGGGCGGCCGCTCCACCACACCCCAAGCCCGGCCGGGCCGGCTGCTTTACCCCGGCGGCCGCTCCACCACAACCGGAGCCCCGCCGGGCCAGCTGGTTGACCCGGGCGGCCGTTCCACAACCGACTGAAGTCGGCCGGGCCGGCTTCCTGACCCGGGCGGCCGCTCCACCACACCCCGAGCCCGGGCGGGCGGGCTGCTTTACCCCGGCGGCCGCTCCACCACAACCGGAGTCCCGCCGGGCCAGCTGGTTGACCCGGGGGCCGCTCCACCACAGACCCAGCCCGGCCGGGCCGGCCTCCTGACCCGGGCGGCCGCTCCACCCCACCCTGAGCCCGGCCGGGCCGGCTGCTTTACCCCGGCGGCCGCTCCACCACAATCGGAGCCCCGCCGGGCCAGCTGGTTGACCCGGGGGCCGCTCCACCACACCCCGAGCCGGGCCGGGACGGCTGCTTCACCCTGGCGGCCGCTCCACCACAACCGGAGCCCCGCCGGGCCAGCTGGTTGACCCGGGCGGCCGCTCCAACACAGACCCAGCCCGGCCGGGCCGGCTGCTATACCCCGGCGGCCGCTCCACCACAACCGGAGCCCCGCCAGGCCAGCTGGTTGACCAGGGCGGCCGCTCCACCACACCCCCAGCCCGGCCGGGCCGGCTGCTATACCCCGGGGGCCGCTCCACCACAACCGGAGCCCTGCCAGGCCAGCTGGTTGACCCGGGCGGCCGCTCCACAACCGACCGAGCCCGGCCGGGCCTGCTTCCTGACCCGGGCGGCCGCTCCACCACACCCCGAGCCGGGCCGGGCCGGCTGCTTTACCCCGGCGGCCGCTCCACCACAACCGGAGCCCCGCCGGGCCTGCTGGTTGACCCGGGGGCCGCTCCACCACAGACCCAGCCCGGCCGTGCCGGCCCCCTGACCCGGGCGGGCGCTCCACCACACCCCGAGCCCGGCCGGGCGGGCTGCTTTACCCCGGCCGCCGCTCCACCACAACCGGAAACCCGCCGGGCCAGCTGGTTGACCCGGGCGGCCGCTCCACAACCGACCGAGCCCGGCCGGGCCGGCTTCCTGACCCCGGCGGCCGCTTCACCACAACCCCAGCCCGGCCGGGCCGGCTGCTTTACCCCGGCGGCCGCTCCACCACAACCGGAAACACGCCGGGCCAGCTGGTTGACCCGGGCGGCCGCTCCACCGCAGACCGAGCCTGGCCGGGCCGGCCTCCTGACCCGGGCGGCCGCTCCACCACACCCCAAGCCCGGCCGGGTCGGCTGCTTTACCCCGGCGGCCGATCCACCACAACCGGAGCCCAGCCGGGCCAGCTGGTTGACCCGGGCGGCCGCTCCACAACCGACCGAGCTCGGCCGGGCCGGCTTCCTGACCCGGGCGGCCGCTCCACCACACCCCGAGCCCGGCCGGGCCGGCTGCTTTACCCCGGCGGCCGCTCCACCACAACCGGAGCCCCGCCGGGCCAGCTGGTTGACCCGGGCGGCCGCTCCACAAACGACGGAGCCCGGCCGGGCCGGCTTCCTGACACGGGCGGCCGCTCCACCACACCCCGAGCCGGGCCGGATCGGCTGCTTTACCCCGGCGGCCGCTCCACCACAACCGGAGCCCCGCCGGGCCAGCTGGTTGACCCGGGCGGCCGCTCCACAACCGACCGAGCCCGGCCGGGCCGGCTTCCTGACCCCGGCGGCCGCTCCACCACAACCCCAGCCCGGCCGGGCCGGCTGCTTTACCCCGGCGGCCGCTCCACCACAACCGGAAACCCGCCGGGCCAGCTGGTTGACCCGGGCGGCCGCTCCACCACAGACCGAGCCCGGCCGGGCCGGCCTCCTGTCCCGGGCGGCCGCTCCACCACACCCCGAGCCCGGCCGGGCGGGCTGCTTTACCCCGGCGGCCGCTCCACCACAACCGGAGCCCCGCCGGGCCAGCTGGTTGACCCGGGCGGCAGCTCCACAACCGACCGAGCCCGGCCGGGCCGGCTTCCTGACCCGGGCGGCCGCTCCACCACACCCCGAACCCGGCCGGGCCGGCTGCTTTACCCTGGCGGCCGCTCCACCACAACCGGAGCCCCGCCGGGCCAGCTGGTTGACCCGGGCGGCAGCTCCACAACCGACCGAGCCCGGCCGGGCCGGCTTCCTGACCCGGGCGGCCGCTCCACCACACCCCGAACCCGGCCGGGCCGGCTGCTTTACCCCGGCGGCCGCTCCACCACAACCGAAGCCCCGCCGGGCCAGCTGGTTGACCCGGGCGGCAGCTCCACAACCGACCGAGCCCGGCCGGGCCGGCTTCCTGACCCGGGCGGCCGCTCCACCACACCCCGAACCCGGCCGGGCCGGCTGCTTTACCCCGGCGGCCGCTCCACCACAACCGGAGCCCCGCCGGGCCAGCTGGTTGACCCGGGCGGCCACTCCACCACAGACCGAGCCTGGCCGGGCCGGCCTCCTGACCCGGGCGGCCGCTCCACCACACCCCCAGCCCGGCCGGGGCGGCTGCTTTACCCCGGCGGCCGCTCCACCACAACCGGAGCCCCGCCGGGACAGCTGGTTTACCCGGAAGCCACTCCACAACCGACCGAGCTCGGCCGGGCCGGCTTCTTGACCCGGGCGGCCGCTCCACCACACCCCGAACCCGGCCGGGCCGGCTGCTTTACCCCGGCGGCCGCTCCACCACAACCGGAGCCCCGCCGGGCCAGCTGGTTGACCCTGGCGGCCGCTCCACAACCGACCGAGCCCGGCCGAGCCGGCTTCCTGACCCGGGCGGCCGCTCCACCACACCCCGAGCCCGGCCGGGCCGGCTGCTTTACCCCGGCGGCCGCTCCACCACAACCGGATCCCCGCCGGGCCAGCTGGTTGACCCGGGCGGCCGCTCCACAACCGACCGAGCCCGGCCGGGCCGGCTTCCTGACCCGGGCGGCCGCTCCACCACACCCCGAGCCGGGCCGGGTCGGCTGCTTTACCCGGGCGGCCGTTCCACCACAACCGGAGCCCCGCCGGGCCAGCTGGTTGACCCGGGCGGCCGCTCCACCACAGACCGAGCCTGGCCGGGCCGGCCTCCTGACCCGGGCGGCCGCTCCACCACACCCCAAGCCCGGCCGGGCCGGCTGCTTTACCCCGGCGGCCGCTCCACCACAACCGGAGCCCCGCCGGGCCAGCTGGTTGACCCGGGCGGCCGCTCCACAACCGACCGAGCTCGGCCGGGCCGGCTTCCTGACCCGGGCGGCCGCTCCACCACACCCCGAGCCCGGCCGGGCCGGCTGCTTTACCCCGGCGGCCGCTCCACCACAACCGGAGCCCCGCCGGGCCAGCTGGTTGACCCGGGCGGCCGCTCCACAACCGACCGAGCTCGGCCGGGCCGGCTTCCTGACCCGGGCGGCCGCTCCACCACACCCCGAGCCCGGCCGGGCCGGCTGCTTTACCCCGGCGGCCGCTCCACCACAACCGGAGCCCCGCCGGGCCAGCTGGTTGACCCGGGCGGCCGCTCCACAACCGACCGAGCTCGGCCGGGCCGGCTTCCTGACCCGGGCGGCCGCTCCACCACACCCCGAGCCCGGCCGGACCGGCTGCTTTACCCCGGCGGCCGCTGCACCACAACCGGAGCCCCGCCGGGTCAGCTGGTTGACCCTGGCGGCCGCTCCACAAACGACCGAGCCCGGCCGGGCCGGCTTCCTGACCCGGGCGGCCGCTCCACCACACCCCGAGCCCGGCCGGGCGGGCTGCTTTACCCCGGCGGCCGCTCCACCACAACCGGAGCCCCGCCGGGCCAGCTGGTTGACCCGGGCGGCCGCTCCACCACAGACCCAGCCCGGCCGGGCCCGCCTCCTGACCCGGGCGGCCGCTCCACCACACCCCAAGCCCGGCCGGGCCGGCTGCTTTACCCCGGCGGCCGCTCCACCACAACCGGAGCCCCGCCGGGCCAGCTGGTTGACCCGGGCGGCCGTTCCACAACCGACTGAAGTCGGCCGGGCCGGCTTCCTGACCCGGGCGGCCGCTCCACCACACCCCGAGCCCGGGCGGGCGGGCTGCTTTACCCCGGCGGCCGCTCCACCACAACCGGAGCCCCGCCGGGCCAGCTGGTTGACCCGCGCGGCCGCTCCACAACCGACCGAGCCCGGCCGGGCCAGCTTCCTGACCCGGGCGGCCGCTCCACCACACCTAAGCCCGGCCGGGCGGGCTGCTTTACCCCGGCGGCCGCTCCACCACAACCGGAGCCCCGCCGGGCCAGCTGGTTGACCCGGGCGGCCGCTCCACCACAGACCCAGCCCGGCCGGGCCGGCCTCCTGACCCGGGCGGGCGCTCCAATACACCCCGAGCCCGGCCGGGCGGGCTGCTTTACCCCGGCGGCCGCTCCACCACAACCGGAGCCCCGCCGGGCCAGCTGGTTGACCCGGGCGGCCGCTCCACAACCGACCGAGCCCGGCCGGGCCGGCTTCCTGACCCGGGCGGCCGCTCCACCACACCCCGAGCCCGGCCGGGCCGGCTGCTTTACCCCGGCGGCCGCTCCACCACAACCGGAGCCCCGCCGGGTCAGCTGGTTGACCCGGGCGGCCGCTCCACACCCGACCGAGCTCGGCCGGGCCGGCTTCCTGACCCGGGCGGCGGCTCCACCACACCCCCAGCCCGGCCGGGCCGGCTGCTTTACCCCGGGGGCCGCTCCACCACAAACGGAGCCCCGCCGGGCCAGCTGGTTGACCCGGGCAGCCGCTCCACAACCGACCGAGCTCGACCAGGCCGGCCTCCTGACCCGGACGGCCGCTCCACCACACCCCGAGCCCGGCGGGGCCCGCTGCTTTACCCCGGCGGCCGCTCCACCACAACCGGAGCCCCGCCGGGCCAGCTGGTTGACCCGGGCGGCCGCTCCACCACAGACCCAGCCCGGCCGCGCCGGCCTCCTGACCCGGGCGGCCGCTCCACCACACCCCGAGCCCGGCCGGGCGGGCTGCTTTACCCCGGCGGCCGCTCCACCAAAACCGGAGCCCCGCTGGGCCAGCTGGTTGACCCGGGCGGCCGCTCCAAAACCGACTGAGGTCGGTCGGGCCGGCTTCCTGACCCGAGCGGCCGCTCCACCACACCCCGAGCCCGGCCGGGCCGGCTGGTTTACCCCGGCGGCCGCTCCACCACAACCGGAGCCCCGCCGGGCCAGCTGGTTGACCCGGGCGGCCGCTCCACAACCGACCGAGCCCGTCCGGGCCGGCTTCCTGACCCGGGCGGCCGCTACACCACACCCCGAGCCCGGCCGGCCCGGCTGCTTTACCCCGGCGGCCGCTCCACCAAAACCGGAGTCCCGCCGGGCCAGCTGGTTGACCCGGGGGCCGCTCCACCACAGACCCAGCCCGGCCGGGCCGGCCTCCTGACCCGGGCGGCCGCTCCACCCCACCCTGAGCCCGGCCGGGCCGGCTGCTTTACCCCGGCGGCCGCTCCACCACAATCGGAGCCCCGCCGGGCCAGCTGGTTGACCCGGGGGCCGCTCCACCACACCCCGAGCCGGGCCGGGACGGCTGCTTCACCCTGGCGGCCGCTCCACCACAACCGGAGCCCCGCCGGGCCAGCTGGTTGACCCGGGCGGCCGCTCCAACACAGACCCAGCCCGGCCGGGCCGGCTGCTATACCCCGGCGGCCGCTCCACCACAACCGGAGCCCCGCCAGGCCAGCTGGTTGACCAGGGCGGCCGCTCCACCACACCCCCAGCCCGGCCGGGCCGGCTGCTTTACCCCGGCGGCCGCTCCACCACAACCGGAGCCCCGCCGGGCCAGCTGGTTGACCCGGGCGGCCGCTCCACAACCGACCGAGCCCGGCCGGGCCGGCTTCCTGACCCGGGCGGCCGCTCCACCACACCCCGAGCCGGGCCGGGTCGGGTGCTTTACCCCGGCGGCCGCTCCACCACAATCGGAGCCCCGCCGGGCCAGCTGGTTGACCCGGGCGGCCGCTCCACAAACGACCGAGCCCGGCCGGGCCGGCTTCCTGACCCGGGCGGCCGCTCCACCACACCCCGAGCCCGGCCGGGCCGGCTGCTTTACCCCGGCGGCCGCTCCACCACAACCGGAGCCCCGCCGGGCCAGCTGGTTGACCCGGGCGGCCGCTCCACAACCGACCGAGCCCGGCCGGGCCGGCTTCCTGACCCGGGCGGCCGCTCCACCACACCCCGAGCCGGGCCGGGTCGGGTGCTTTACCCCGGCGGCCGCTCCACCACAATCGGAGCCCCGCCGGGCCAGCTGGTTGACCCGGGCGGCCGCTCCACAACCGACCGAGCCCGGCCGGGCCGGCTTCCTGACCCCGGCGGCCGCTCCACCACACCCCGAGCCGGGCCGGGTCGGCTGCTTTACCCCCGTCGGCCGCTGCACCACAAACGGATCCCCGCCGGGCCAGCTGGTTGACCCGGGCGGCCGCTCCACCACAGACCGAGCCTGGCCGGGCCGGCCTCCTGACCCGGGCGGCCGCTCCACCACACCCCGAGCCCGGCCGGGCCGGCTGCTTTACCCCGGCGGCCGCTCCACCACAACCGGAGCCCCGCCGGGCCAGCTGGTTGACCCGGGAGCCGCTGCACAACCGACCGAGCTCGGCCGGGCCGGCTTCTTGACCAGGGCGGCCGCTCCACCACACCCCGAGCCCGGCCGGGCCGGCTGCTTTACCCCGGCGGCCGCTCCACCACAACCGGAGCCCCGCCGGGCCAGCTGGTTGACCCGGGCGGCCGCTCCACAACCGACCGAGCCTGGCCGGGCCGGCTTCCTGACCCGGGCGGCCGCTCCACCAAACCCCGAGCCGGGCCGGGCCGGCTGCTTTACCCCGGCGGTCGCTCCACCACACGGAGCCCTGCCAGGCCAGCTGGTTGACCCGGGCGACCGCTCCACAACCGACCGAGCCCGGCCTGGCCGGCTTCCTGACCCCGGGGGCCGCTCCACCACAACCCCAGCCCGCCCGGGCCGGCTGCTTTACCCCGGCGGCCGCTCCACCACAACCGGAGCCCCGCCGGGCCAGCTGGTTGACCCCGGCGGCCGCTCCACAACCGACCGAGCACGGCCGGGCCGGCTTCCTGACCCGGGCGGCCGCTCCACCACACCCCGAGCCGGGCCGGGCCGGCTGCTTTACCCAGGCGGTCGCTCCACCACAACCAGAGCACTGCCGGGCCAGCTGGTTGACCCGGGCGACCGCTCCACAACCGACCGAGCCCGGCCGGGCCGGCTTCCTGACCCGGGCGGCCGCTCCACCAGACCCCGAGCCGGGCCGGGTCGGCTGCTTTACCCAGGCGGCCGCTCCACCACAACCCCAGCCCGGTCGGGCCGGCTGCTTTACCCCGGCGGCCGCTGCACCACAACCGGATCCCCGCCGGGCCAGCTGGTTGACCCGGGCGGCCGCTCCACCACAGACCGAGCCGGGCCGGGCCGGCCTCCTGACCCGGGCGGCCGCTCCACCACACCCCCAGCCCGGACGGGCCGGCTGCTTTACCCCGGCGGCAGCTCCACCACAACCGGAGCCCCGCCGGGCCAGCTGGCTGACCCGGGAGCCGCTCCACAACCGACCGAGCTCGGCCGGGCCGGCTTCCTGACCCGGGCGGCCGCTCCACCACACCTTGAGCCCGGCCGGGCCGGCTGCTTTACCCCGGCGGCCGCTCCACCACAACCGGAGCCCCGCCGGGCCAGCTGGTTGACCCGGGCGGCCGCTCCACAACCGACCGAGCCCGGCCGGCCGGCTTCCTGACCCGGGCGGCCGCTCCACCACACCCCGAGCCCGGCCGGGCCGGCTGCTTTACCCCGGCGGCCGCTCCACCACAACCGGAGCCCCGCCGGGCCAGCTGGTTGACCCGGGCGGCAGCTCCACAACCGACCGAGCCCGGCCAGGCCGGCTTCCTGACCCGGGCGGCCGCTCCACCACACCCCGAACACGGCCGGGCCGGCTGCTTTACCCTGGCGGCCGCTCCACCACAACCGGAGCCCCGCCGGGCCAGCTGGTTGACCCGGGCGGCAGCTCCACAAACGACCGAGCCCGGCCGGGCCGGCTTCCTGACCCGGGCGGCCGCTCCACCACACCCCGAACCCGGCCGGGCCGGCTGCTTTACCCCGGCGGCCGCTCCACCACAACCGGAGCCCCGCCGGGCCAGCTGGTTGACCCGGGCGGCAGCTCCACAACCGACCGAGCCCGGCCGGGCCGGCTTCCTGACCCGGGCGGCCGCTCCACCACACCCCGAACCCGGCCGGGCCGGCTGCTTTACCCCGGCGGCCGCTCCACCACAACCGGAGCCCCGCCGGGCCAGCTGGTTGACCCGGGCGGCCACTCCACCACAGACCGAGCCTGGCCGGGCCGGCCTCCTGACCCGGGCGGCCGCTCCACCACACCCCCAGCCCGGCCGGGGCGGCTGCTTTACCCCGGCGGCCGCTCCACCACAACCGGAGCCCCGCCGGGACACCTGGTTGACCCGGAAGCCACTCCACAACCGACCGAGCTCGGCCGGGCCGGCTTCTTGACCCGGGCGGCCGCTCCACCACACCCCGAACCCGGCCGGGCCGGCTGCTTTACCCCGGCGGCCGTTCCACCACAACCGGAGCCCCGCCGGGCCAGCTGGTTGACCCGGGCGGCCGCTCCACCACAGACCGAGCCTGGCCGGGCCGGCCTCCTGACCCGGGCGGCCGCTCCACCACACCCCAAGCCCGGCCGGGCCGGCTGCTTTACCCCGGCGGCCGCTCCACCACAACCGGAGCCCCGCCGGGCCAGCTGGTTGACCCGGGCGGCCGCTCCACAACCGACCGAGCTCGGCCGGGCCGGCTTCCTGACCCGGGCGGCGGCTCCACCACACCCCGAGCCCGGCCGGGCCGGCTGCTGTACCCCGGCGGCCGCTCCACCACAACCGGAGCCCCGCCGGGCCAGCTGGTTGACCCGGGAGCCGCTGCACAACCGACCGAGCTCGGCCGGGCCGGCTTCTTGACCCGGGGGGCCGCTCCACCACACCCCGAGCCCGGCCGGGCCGGCTGCTTTACCCCGGCGGCCGCTCCACCACAACCGGAGCCCCGCCGGGCCAGCTGGTTGACCCGGGCGGCCGCTCCACAACCGACCGAGCCTGGCCGGGCCGGCTTCCTGACCCGGGCGGCCGCTCCACCAAACCCCGAGCCGGGCCGGGCCGGCTGCTTTACCCCGGCGGTCGCTCCACCACACGGAGCCCTGCCAGGCCAGCTGGTTGACCCGGGCGACCGCTCCACAACCGACCGAGCCCGGCCTGGCCGGCTTCCTGACCCCGGGGGCCGCTCCACCACAACCCCAGCCCGCCCGGGCCGGCTGCTTTACCCCGGCGGCCGCTCCACCACAACCGGAGCCCCGCCGGGCCACCTGGTTGACCCCGGCGGCCGCTCCACAACCGACCGAGCACGGCCGGGCCGGCTTCCTGACCCGGGCGGCCGCTCCACCACACCCCGAGCCGGGCCGGGCCGGCTGCTTTACCCAGGCGGTCGCTCCACCACAACCGGAGCACTGCCGGGCCAGCTGGTTGACCCGGGCGACCGCTCCACACCCGACCGAGCCCGGCCGGGCCGGCTTCCTGACCCGGGCGGCCGCTCCACCAGACCCCGAGCCGGGCCGGGTCGGCTGCTTTACCCAGGCGGCCGCTCCACCACAACCCCAGCCCGGTCGGGCCGGCTGCTTTACCCCGGCGGCCGCTGCACCACAACCGGATCCCCGCCGGGCCAGCTGGTTGACCCGGGCGGCCGCTCCACCACAGACCGAGCCGGGCCGGGCCGGCCTCCTGACCCGGGCGGCCGCTCCACCACACCCCCAGCCCGGACGGGCCGGCTGCTTTACCCCGGCGGCCGCTCCACCACAACCGGAGCCCCGCCGGGCCAGCTGGTTGACCCGGGCGGCAGCTCCACAACCGACCGAGCCCGGCCGGGCCGGCTTCCTGACCCGGGCGGCCGCTCCACCACACCCCGAACACGGCCGGGCCGGCTGCTTTACCCTGGCGGCCGCTCCACCACAACCGGAGCCCCGCCGGGCCAGCTGGTTGACCCGGGCGGCAGCTCCACAACCGACCGAGCCCGGCCGGGCCGGCTTCCTGACCCGGGCGGCCGCTCCACCACACCCCGAACCCGGCCGGGCCGGCTGCTTTACCCCGGCGGCCGCTCCACCACAACCGGAGCCCCGCCGGGCCAGCTGGTTGACCCGGGCGGCCACTCCACCACAGACCGAGCCTGGCCGGGCCGGCCTCCTGACCCGGGCGGCCGCTCCACCACACCCCCAGCCCGGCCGGGGCGGCTGCTTTACCCCGGCGGCCGCTCCACCACAACCGGAGCCCCGCCGGGACACCTGGTTGACCCGGAAGCCACTCCACAACCGACCGAGCTCGGCCGGGCCGGCTTCTTGACCCGGGCGGCCGCTCCACCACACCCCGAACCCGGCCGGGCCGGCTGCTTTACCCCGGCGGCCGTTCCACCACAACCGGAGCCCCGCCGGGCCAGCTGGTTGACCCGGGCGGCCGCTCCACCACAGACCGAGCCTGGCCGGGCCGGCCTCCTGACCCGGGCGGCCGCTCCACCACACCCCAAGCCCGGCCGGGCCGGCTGCTTTACCCCGGCGGCCGCTCCACCACAACCGGAGCCCCGCCGGGCCAGCTGGTTGACCCGGGCGGCCGCTCCACAACCGACCGAGCTCGTCCGGGCCGGCTTCCTGACCCGGGCGGCCGCTCCACCACACCCCGAGCCGGGCCGGGCCGGCTGCTGTACCCCGGCGGCCGCTACACCACAACCGGAGCCCCGCCGGGCCAGCTGGTTGACCCTGGCGGCCGCTCCACAAACGACCGAGCCCGGCCGGGCCGGCTTCCTGACCCGGGCGGCCGCTCCACCACACCCCGAGCCCGGCCGGGCCGGCTGCTTTACCCCGGCGGCCGCTCCACCACAACCGGAGCCCCGCCGGGCCAGCTGGTTGACCCGGGCGGCCGCTCCACAACCGACCGAGCGCGGCCGGGCCGGCTTCCTGACCCGGGCGGCCGCTCCACCACACCCCGAGCCGGGCCGGGTCGGGTGCTTTACCCCGGCGGCCGCTCCACCACAATCGGAGCCCCGCCGGGCCAGCTGGTTGACCCGGGCGGCCGCTCCACAACCGACCGAGCCCGGCCGGGCCGGCTTCCTGACCCCGGCGGCCGCTCCACCACACCCCGAGCCGGGCCGGGTCGGCTGCTTTACCCCGTCGGCCGCTGCACCACAAACGGATCCCCGCCGGGCCAGCTGGTTGACCCGGGCGGCCGCTCCACCACAGACCGAGCCTGGCCGGGCCGGCCTCCTGACCCGGGCGGCCGCTCCACCACACCCCCAGCCCGGCCGGGCCGGCTGCTTTACCCCGGCGGCCGCTCCACCACAACCAGAGCCCCGCCGGGCCAGCTGGTTGACCCGGGCGGCCGCTCCACAACCGACCGAGCCCGGCCGGGCCTGCCTCCTGACCCGGGCTGCCGCTCCACCACACCCCGAGCCCGGCCGGGCCGGCTGCTTTACCCCGGCGGCCGCTCCACCACAACCGGAGCCCCGCCGGGCCAGCTGGTTGACCCGGGAGCCGCTGCACAACCGACCGAGCTCGGCCGGGCCGGCTTCTTGACCCGGGCGGCCGCTCCACCACACCCCGAGCCCGGCCGGGCCGGCTGCTTTACCCCGGCGGCCGCTCCACCACAACCGGAGCCCCGCCGGGCCAGCTGGTTGACCCGGGCGGCCGCTCCACAACCGACCGAGCCTGGCCGGGCCGGCTTCCTGACCCGGGCGGCCGCTCCACCAAACCCCGAGCCGGGCCGGGCCGGCTGCTTTACCCCGGCGGTCGCTCCACCACACGGAGCCCTGCCAGGCCAGCTGGTTGACCCGGGCGACCGCTCCACAACCGACCGAGCCCGGCCTGGCCGGCTTCCTGACCCCGGGGGCCGCTCCACCACAACCCCAGCCCGCCCGGGCCGGCTGCTTTACCCCGGCGGCCGCTCCACCACAACCGGAGCCCCGCCGGGCCAGCTGGTTGACCCCGGCGGCCGCTCCACAACCGACCGAGCACGGCCGGGCCGGCTTCCTGACCCGGGCGGCCGCTCCACCACACCCCGAGCCGGGCCGGGCCGGCTGCTTTACCCAGGCGGTCGCTCCACCACAACCGGAGCACTGCCGGGCCAGCTGGTTGACCCGGGCGACCGCTCCACAACCGACCGAGCCCGGCCGGGCCGGCTTCCTGACCCGGGCGGCCGCTCCACCAGACCCCGAGCCGGGCCGGGTCGGCTGCTTTACCCAGGCGGCCGCTCCACCACAACCCCAGCCCGGTCGGGCCGGCTGCTTTACCCCGGCGGCCGCTGCACCACAACCGGATCCCCGCCGGGCCAGCTGGTTGACCCGGGCGGCCGCTCCACCACAGACCGAGCCGGGCCGGGCCGGCCTCCTGACCCGGGCGGCCGTTCCACCACACCCCCAGCCCGGACGGGCCGGCTGCTTTACCCCGGCGGCAGCTCCACCACAACCGGAGCCCCGCCGGGCCAGCTGGCTGACCCGGGAGCCGCTCCACAACCGACCGAGCTCGGCCGGGCCGGCTTCCTGACCCGGGCGGCCGCTCCACCACACCTTGAGCCCGGCCGGGCCGGCTGCTTTACCCCGGCGGCCGCTCCACCACAACCGGAGCCCCGCCGGGCCAGCTGGTTGACCCGGGCGGCCGCTCCACAACCGACCGAGCCCGGCCGGCCGGCTTCCTGACCCGGGCGGCCGCTCCACCACACCCCGAGCCCGGCCGGGCCGGCTGCTTTACCCCGGCGGCCGCTCCACCACAACCGGAGCCCCGCCGGGCCAGCTGGTTGACCCGGGCGGCCGCTCCACAACCGACCGAGCCCGGCCGGGCCGGCTTCCTGTCCCGGGCGGCCGCTCCACCACACCCCGAGCCCGGCCGGGCCGGCTGCTTTACCACGGCAGCCGCTCCACCACAAACGGATCCCCGTCGGGCCAGCTGGTTGACCCGGGAGGCCGCTCCACAACCGACCGAGCCGGCCGGGCCGGCTTCCTGACCGGGCGGCCGCTCCACCACACCCCGAGCCGGGCCGGGCCGGCTGCTTTACCCCGGCGGCCGCTCCACCACAACCGGAGTCCCGCCGGGCCAGCTGGTTGACCCGGGCGGCCGCTCCACAACCGACCGAGTCCGGCCGGGCCGGCTGCTTTACCCCGGCGGCCGCTCCACCACAACCAAAGCCCCGCCGGCCCAGCTGGTTGACCCGGGCGGCCGCTCCAGAACCGACCGAGCCCGGCCGGGCCGGCTTCCTGACCCCGGCGGCCGCTCCACCACAACCCCAGCCCGGCCGGGCCGGCTGCTTTACCCCGGCGGCCGCTCCACCACAACCGGAAACCCGCCGGGCCAGCTGGTTGACCCGGGCGGCCGCTCCACCACAGACCGAGCCCGGCCGGGCCGGCCTCCTGTCCCGGGCGGCAGCTCCACCACACCCCAAGCCCGGCCGGGCCGGCTGCTTTACCCCGGCGGCCGCTCCACCACAACCAGAGCCCAGCCGGGTCAGCTGGTTGACCCGGGCGGCAGCTCCACAACAGACCGAGCCCGGCCCGGCCGGCTTCCTGACCCGGGCGGCCGTTCCACCACACCCCGAGCCGGGCCGGGCCGGCTGGTTTACCCCGGCGACCGCTCCACCACAACCGGAGCCCCGCCGGGCCAGCTGGTTGACCCGGGCGGCCACTCCACCACAGACCGAGCCTGGCCGGGCCGGCCTCCTGACCCGGGCGGCCGCTCCACCACACCCCCAGCCCGGCCGGGGCGGCTGCTTTACCCCGGCGGCCGCTCCACCACAACCGGAGCCCCGCCGGGACAGCTGGTTGACCCGGAAGCCACTCCACAACCGACCGAGCTCGGCCGGGCCGGCTTCTTGACCCGGGCGGTCGCTCCACCACACCCCGAGCCCGGCCGGGCCGGCTTCCTGACCCGGGCGGCCGCTCCACCACACCCCGAACCCGGCCGGGCCGGCTGCTTTACCCTGGCGGCCGCTCCACCACAACCGGAGCCCCGCCGGGCCAGCTGGTTGACCCGCGCGGCCGCTCCACAACCGACCGAGCCCGGCCAGGCCAGCTTCCTGACCCGGGCGGCCGCTCCACCACACCTAAGCCCGGCCGGGCGGGCTGCTTTACCCCGGCGGCCGCTCCACCACAACCGGAGGCCCGCCGGGCCAGCTGGTTGATCCGGGCGGCCGCTCCACAACCGACCGAGCTCGGCTGGGCCGGCTTCCTGACCCGGGCGGCCGCTCCACCACACCCGGAGCCCGGCCGGGCCGGCTGCTTTACCCCGGCGGCCGCTCCACCACAACCAGAGCCCCGCCGGGCCAGCTGGTTGACCCGGGCGGCCGCTCCACCACAGACCCAGCCCGGCCGGGCCGGCCTCCTGACCCGGGCGGGCGCTCCAATACACCCCGAGCCCGGCCGGGCGGGCTGCTTTACCCCGGCGGCCGCTCCACCACAACCGGAGCCCCGCCGGGCCAGCTGGTTGACCCGGGCGGCCGCTCCACAACCGACCGAGCCCGGCCGGGCCGGCTTCCTGACCCGGGCGGCCGCTCCACCACACCCCGAGCCCGGCCGGGCCGGCTGCTTTACCCCGGCGGCCGCTCCACCACAACCGGAGCCCCGCCGGGTCAGCTGGTTGACCCGGGCGGCCGCTCCACACCCGACCGAGCTCGGCCGGGCCGGCTTCCTGACCCGGGCGGCGGCTCCACCACACCCCCAGCCCGGCCGGGCCGGCTGCTTTACCCCGGGGGCCGCTCCACCACAAACGGAGCCCCGCCGGGCCAGCTGGTTGACCCGGGCAGCCGCTCCACAACCGACCGAGCTCGACCAGGCCGGCCTCCTGACCCGGACGGCCGCTCCACCACACCCCGAGCCCGGCGGGGCCCGCTGCTTTACCCCGGCGGCCGCTCCACCACAACCGGAGCCCCGCCGGGCCAGCTGGTTGACCCGGGCGGCCGCTCCACAACCGACCGAGCCCGGCCGGGCCGGCCTCCTGACCCGGGCGGCCGCTCCACCACACCCCGAGCCCGGCCGGGCGGGCTGCTTTACCCCGGCGGCCGCTCCACCACAACCGGAGCCCCGCCGGGCCAGCTGGTTGACCCGGGCGGCCGCTCCAAAACCTACTGAGGTCGGTCGGGCCGGCTTCCTGACCCGAGCGGCCGCTCCACCACACCCCGAGCCCGGCCGGGCCGGCTGGTTTACCCCGGCGGCGGCTCCACCACAACCGGAGCCCCGCCGGGCCAGCTGGTTGACCCGGGCGGCCGCTCCACAACCGACCGAGCCCGTCCGGGCCGGCTTCCTGACCCGGGCGGCCGCTACACCACACCCCGAGCCCGGCCGGCCCGGCTGCTTTACCCCGGCGGCCGCTCCACCACAACCGGAGTCCCGCCGGGCCAGCTGGTTGACCCGGGGGCCGCTCCACCACAGACCCAGCCCGGCCGGGCCGGCCTCCTGACCCGGGCGGCCGCTCCACCCCACCCTGAGCCCGGCCGGGCCGGCTGCTTTACCCCGGCGGCCGCTCCACCACAATCGGAGCCCCGCCGGGCCAGCTGGTTGACCCGGGGGCCGCTCCACCACACCCCGAGCCGGGCCGGGACGGCTGCTTCACCCTGGCGGCCGCTCCACCACAACCGGAGCCCCGCCGGGCCAGCTGGTTGACCCGGGCGGCCGCTCCAACACAGACCCAGCCCGGCCGGGCCGGCTGCTATACCCCGGCGGCCGCTCCACCACAACCGGAGCCCCGCCAGGCCAGCTGGTTGACCAGGGCGGCCGCTCCACCACACCCCCAGCCCGGCCGGGCCGGCTGCTATACCCCGAGGGCCGCTCCACCACAACCGGAGCCCTGCCAGGCCAGCTGGTTGACCCGGGCCGCCGCTCCACAACCGACCGAGCCCGGCCGGGCCTGCTTCCTGACCCGGGCGGCCGCTCCACCACACCCCGAGCCGGGCCGGGCCGGCTGCTTTACCCCGGCGGCCGCTCCACCACAACCGGAGCCCCGCCGGGCCTGCTGGTTGACCCGGGGGCCGCTCCACCACAGACCCAGCCCGGCCGGGCCGGCCTCCTGACCCGGGCGGCCGCTCCACCCCACCCCGAGCCCGGCCGGGCCGGCTGCTTTACCCCGGTGGCCGCTCCACCACAATCGGAGCCCCGCCGGGCCAGCTGGTTGACCGGGGCGGCCGCTCCACAACCGACCGAGTCCGGCCGGGCCGGCTTCCTGACCCGGGCGGCCGCTCCACCACACACCGAGCCCGGCCGGGCCGGCTGTTATACCCCGGCGGCCGCTCCACCACAACCGGAGCCCCGCCGGGCCAGCTGGTTGACCCGGGCGGCCGCTCCACAACCGACCGAGCCCGGCCGGGCCGGCTTCCTGACCCGGGCGGCCGCTCCACCACACCCCGAGCCCGGCCGGGCCGGCTGCTTTACCCCGGCGGCCGCTCCACCACAACCGGAGCCCCGCCGGGCCAGCTGGATGACCCGGGCGGCCGCTCCACAACCGACCGAGCCCGGCCGGGCCGGCTTCCTGACCCGGGCGGCCGCTCCACCACACCCCGAGCCCGGCCGGGCCGGCTGCTTTACCACGGCAGCCGCTCCACCACAACCGGATCCCCGTCGGGCCAGCTGGTTGACCCGGGAGGCCGCTCCACAACCGACCGAGCCGGCCGGGCCGGCTTCCTGACCGGGCGGCCGCTCCACCACACCCCGAGCCGGGCCGGGCCGGCTGCTTTACCCCGGCGGCCGCTCCACCACAACCGGAGTCCCGCCGGGCCAGCTGGTTGACCCGGGCGGCCGCTCCACAACCGACCGAGTCCGGCCGGGCGGGCTGCTTTACCCCGGCGGCCGCTCCACCACAACCAGAGCCCAGCCGGGTCAGCTGGTTGACCCGGGCGGCAGCTCCACAACAGACCGAGCCCGGCCCGGCCGGCTTCCTGACCCGGGCGGCCGTTCCACCACACCCCGAGCCGGGCCGGGCCGGCTGGTTTACCCCGGCGGCCGCTCCACCACAACCGGAGCCCCGCCGGGCCAGCTGGTTGACCCGGGCGGCCACTCCACCACAGACCGAGCCTGGCCGGGCCGGCCTCCTGACCCGGGCGGCCGCTCCACCACACCCCCAGCCCGGCCGGGGCGGCTGCTTTACCCCGGCGGCCGCTCCACCACAACCGGAGCCCCGCCGGGACAGCTGGTTGACCCGGAAGCCACTCCACAACCGACCGAGCTCGGCCGGGCCGGCTTCTTGACCCGGGCGGTCGCTCCACCACACCCCGAGCCCGGCCGGGCCGGCTGCTTTACCCCGGCGGCCGCTCCACCACAACCGGAGCCCCGCAGGGCCAGCTGGTTGACCCTGGCGGCCGCTCCACAACCGACCGAGCCCGGCCGAGCCGGCTTCCTGACCCGGGCGGTCGCTCCACCACACCCCGAGCCCGGCCGGGCCGGCTGCTTTACCCCGGCGGCCGCTCCACCACAACCGGATCCCCACCGGGCCAGCTGGTTGACCCGGGCGGCCGCTCCACAACCGACCGAGCCCGGCCGGGCCGGCTTCCTGACCCGGGCGGCCGCTCCACCACACCCGGAGCCGGGCCGGGTCGGCTGCTTTACCCCAGCGGCCGTTCCACCACAACCGGAGCCCCGCCGGGCCAGCTGGTTGACCCGGGCGGCCGCTCCACCACAGACCGAGCCTGGCCGGGCCGGCCTCCTGACCCGGGCGGCCGCTCCACCACACCCCAAGCCCGGCCGGCCGGCTGCTTTACCCCGGCGGCCGCTCCACCACAACCGGAGCCCCGCCGGGCCAGCTGGTTGACCCGGGCGGCCGCTCCACAACCGACCGAGCTCGGCCGGGCCGGCTTCCTGACCCGGGCGGCCGCTCCACCACACCCCGAGCCCGGCCGGGCCGGCTGCTTTACCCCGGCGGCCGCTGCACCACAACCGGAGCCCCGCCGGGCCAGCTGGTTGACCCTGGCGGCCGCTCCACAAACGACCGAGCCCGGCCGGGCCGGCTTCCTGACCCGGGCGGCCGCTCCACCACACCCCGAGCCCGGCCGGGCGGGCTGCTTTACCCCGGCGGCCGCTCCACCACAACAGGAGCCCCGCCGGGCCAGCTGGTTGACCCGGGCGGCCGCTCCACCACAGACCCAGCCCGGCCGGCCCGGCCTCCTGACCCGGGCGGCCGTTCCACCACACCCCGAGCCCGGCCGGGCGGGCTGCTTTACCCCGGCGGCCGCTCCACCACAACCGGAGCCCCGCCGGGCCAGCTGGTTGACCCGGGCGGCCGCTCCACCACAGACCCAGCCCGGCCGGGCCCGCCTCCTGACCCGGGCGGCCGCTCCACCACACCCCAAGCCCGGCCGGGCCGGCTGCTTTACCCCGGCGGCCGCTCCACCACAACCGGAGCCCCGCCGGGCCAGCTGGTTGACCCGGGCGGCCGTTCCACAACCGACTGAAGTCGGCCGGGCCGGCTTCCTGACCCGCGCGGCCGCTCCACCACACCCCGAGCCCGGGCGGGCGGGCTGCTTTACCCCGGCGGCCGCTCCACCACAACCGGAGTCCCGCCGGGCCAGCTGGTTGACCCGGGGGCCGCTCCACCACAGACCCAGCCCGGCCGGGCCGGCCTCCTGACCCGGGCGGCCGCTCCACCCCACCCTGAGCCCGGCCGGGCCGGCTGCTTTACCCCGGCGGCCGCTCCACCACAATCGGAGCCCCGCCGGGCCAGCTGGTTGACCCAGGGGCCGCTCCACCACACCCCGAGCCGGGCCGGGACGGCTGCTTCACCCTGGCGGCCGCTCCACCACAACCGGAGCCCCGCCGGGCCAGCTGGTTGACCCGGGCGGCCGCTCCAACACAGACCCAGCCCGGCCGGGCCGGCTGCTATACCCCGGCGGCCGCTCCACCACAACCGGAGCCCCGCCAGGCCAGCTGGTTGACCAGGGCGGCCGCTCCACCACACCCCCAGCCCGGCCGGGCCGGCTGCTATACCCCGGGGGCCGCTCCACCACAACCGGAGCCCTGCCAGGCCAGCTGGTTGACCCGGGCGGCCGCTCCACAACCGACCGAGCCCGGCCGGGCCTGCTTCCTGACCCGGGCGGCCGCTCCACCACACCCCGAGCCGGGCCGGGCCGGCTGCTTTACCCCGGCGGCCGCTCCACCACAACCGGAGCCCCGCCGGGCCTGCTGGTTGACCCGGGGGCCGCTCCACCACAGACCCAGCCCGGCCGGGCCGGCCTCCTGACCCGGGCGGGCGCTCCACCACACCCCGAGCCCGGCCGGGCGGGCTGCTTTACCCCGGCCGCCGCTCCACCACAACCGGAAACCCGCCGGGCCAGCTGGTTGACCCGGGCGGCCGCTCCACAACCGACCGAGCCCGGCCGGGCCGGCTTCCTGACCCCGGCGGCCGCTCCACCACAACCCCAGCCCGGCCGGGCCGGCTCCTTTACCCCGGCGGCCGCTCCACCACAACCGGAAACACGCCGGGCCAGCTGGTTGACCCGGGCGGCCGCTCCACCACAGACCCAGCCCGGCCGGGCCGGCCTCCTGACCCGGGCGGCCGCTCCACCCCACCCCGAGCCCGGCCGGGCCGGCTGCTTTACCCCGGTGGCCGCTCCACCACAATCGGAGCCCCGCCGGGCCAGCTGGTTGACCGGGGCGGCCGCTCCACAACCGACCGAGTCCGGCCGGGCCGGCTTCCTGACCCGGGCGGCCGCTCCACCACACACCGAGCCCGGCCGGGCCGGCTGTTATACCCCGGCGGCCGCTCCACCACAACCGGAGCCCCGCCGGGCCAGCTGGTTGACCCGGGCGGCCGCTCCACAACCGACCGAGCCCGGCCGGGCCGGCTTCCTGACCCGGGCGGCCGCTCCACCACACCCCGAGCCCGGCCGGGCCGGCTGCTTTACCCCGGCGGCCGCTCCACCACAACCGGAGCCCCGCCGGGCCAGCTGGATGACCCGGGCGGCCGCTCCACAACCGACCGAGCCCGGCCGGGCCGGCTTCCTGACCCGGGCGGCCGCTCCACCACACCCCGAGCCCGGCCGGGCCGGCTGCTTTACCACGGCAGCCGCTCCACCACAACCGGATCCCCGTCGGGCCAGCTGGTTGACCCGGGAGGCCGCTCCACAACCGACCGAGCCGGCCGGGCCGGCTTCCTGACCGGGCGGCCGCTCCACCACACCCCGAGCCGGGCCGGGCCGGCTGCTTTACCCCGGCGGCCGCTCCACCACAACCGGAGTCCCGCCGGGCCAGCTGGTTGACCCGGGCGGCCGCTCCACAACCGACCGAGTCCGGCCGGGCGGGCTGCTTTACCCCGGCGGCCGCTCCACCACAACCAGAGCCCAGCCGGGTCAGCTGGTTGACCCGGGCGGCAGCTCCACAACAGACCGAGCCCGGCCCGGCCGGCTTCCTGACCCGGGCGGCCGTTCCACCACACCCCGAGCCGGGCCGGGCCGGCTGGTTTACCCCGGCGGCCGCTCCACCACAACCGGAGCCCCGCCGGGCCAGCTGGTTGACCCGGGCGGCCACTCCACCACAGACCGAGCCTGGCCGGGCCGGCCTCCTGACCCGGGCGGCCGCTCCACCACACCCCCAGCCCGGCCGGGGCGGCTGCTTTACCCCGGCGGCCGCTCCACCACAACCGGAGCCCCGCCGGGACAGCTGGTTGACCCGGAAGCCACTCCACAACCGACCGAGCTCGGCCGGGCCGGCTTCTTGACCCGGGCGCTCGCTCCACCACACCCCGAGCCCGGCCGGGCCGGCTGCTTTACCCCGGCGGCCGCTCCACCACAACCGGAGCCCCGCCGGGCCAGCTGGTTGACCCTGGCGGCCGCTCCACAACCGACCGAGCCCGGCCGAGCCGGCTTCCTGACCCGGGCGGCCGCTCCACCACACCCCGAGCCCGGCCGGGCCGGCTGCTTTACCCCGGCGGCCGCTCCACCACAACCGGATCCCCACCGGGCCAGCTGGTTGACCCGGGCGGCCGCTCCACAACCGACCGAGCCCGGCCGGGCCGGCTTCCTGACCCGGGCGGCCGCTCCACCACACCCGGAGCCGGGCCGGGTCGGCTGCTTTACCCCAGCGGCCGTTCCACCACAACCGGAGCCCCGCCGGGCCAGCTGGTTGACCCGGGCGGCCGCTCCACCACAGACCGAGCCTGGCCGGGCCGGCCTCCTGACCCGGGCGGCCGCTCCACCACACCCCAAGCCCGGCCGGGCCGGCTGCTTTACCCCGGCGGCCGCTCCACCACAACCGGAGCCCCGCCGGGCCAGCTGGTTGACCCGGGCGGCCGCTCCACAAACGACCGAGCTCGGCCGGGCCGGCTTCCTGACCCGGGCGGCCGCTCCACCACACCCCGAGCCCGGCCGGGCCGGCTGCTTTACCCCGGCGGCCGCTGCACCACAACCGGAGCCCCGCCGGGCCAGCTGGTTGACCCTGGCGGCCGCTCCACAAACGACCGAGCCCGGCCGGGCCGGCTTCCTGACCCGGGCGGCCGCTCCACCACACCCCGAGCCCGGCCGGGCGGGCTGCTTTACCCCGGCGGCCGCTCCACCACAACAGGAGCCCCGCCGGGCCAGCTGGTTGACCCGGGCGGCCGCTCCACCACAGACCCAGCCCGGCCGGCCCGGCCTCCTGACCCGGGCGGCCGTTCCACCACACCCCGAGCCCGGCCGGGCGGGCTGCTTTACCCCGGCGGCCGCTCCACCACAACCGGAGCCCCGCCGGGCCAGCTGGTTGACCCGGGCGGCCGCTCCACCACAGACCCAGCCCGGCCGGGCCCGCCTCCTGACCCGGGCGGCCGCTCCACCACACCCCAAGCCCGGCCGGGCCGGCTGCTTTACCCCGGCGGCCGCTCCACCACAACCGGAGCCCCGCCGGGCCAGCTGGTTGACCCGGGCGGCCGTTCCACAACCGACTGAAGTCGGCCGGGCCGGCTTCCTGACCCGCGCGGCCGCTCCACCACACCCCGAGCCCGGGCGGGCGGGCTGCTTTACCCCGGCGGCCGCTCCACCACAACCGGAGTCCCGCCGGGCCAGCTGGTTGACCCGGGGGCCGCTCCACCACAGACCCAGCCCGGCCGGGCCGGCCTCCTGACCCGGGCGGCCGCTCCACCCCACCCTGAGCCCGGCCGGGCCGGCTGCTTTACCCCGGCGGCCGCTCCACCACAATCGGAGCCCCGCCGGGCCAGCTGGTTGACCCGGGGGCCGCTCCACCACACCCCGAGCCGGGCCGGGACGGCTGCTTCACCCTGGCGGCCGCTCCACCACAACCGGAGCCCCGCCGGGCCAGCTGGTTGACCCGGGCGGCCGCTCCAACACAGACCCAGCCCGGCCGGGCCGGCTGCTATACCCCGGCGGCCGCTCCACCACAACCGGAGCCCCGCCAGGCCAGCTGGTTGACCAGGGCGGCCGCTCCACCACACCCCCAGCCCGGCCGGGCCGGCTGCTATACCCCGGGGGCCGCTCCACCACAACCGGAGCCCTGCCAGGCCAGCTGGTTGACCCGGGCGGCCGCTCCACAACCGACCGAGCCCGGCCGGGCCTGCTTCCTGACCCGGGCGGCCGCTCCACCACACCCCGAGCCGGGCCGGGCCGGCTGCTTTACCCCGGCGGCCGCTCCACCACAACCGGAGCCCCGCCGGGCCAGCTGGTTGACCCGGGCGGCCACTCCACCACAGACCGAGCCTGGCCGGGCCGGCCTCCTGACCCGGGCGGCCGCTCCACCACACCCCCAGCCCGGCCGGGGCGGCTGCTTTACCCCGGCGGCCGCTCCACCACAACCGGAGCCCCGCCGGGACAGCTGGTTGACCCGGAAGCCACTCCACAACCGACCGAGCTCGGCCGGGCCGGCTTCTTGACCCGGGCGCTCGCTCCACCACACCCCGAGCCCGGCCGGGCCGGCTGCTTTACCCCGGCGGCCGCTCCACCACAACCGGAGTCCCGCCGGGCCAGCTGGTTGACCCGGGCGGCCGCTCCACAACCGACCGAGTCCGGCCGGGCGGGCTGCTTTACCCCGGCGGCCGCTCCACCACAACCAGAGCCCAGCCGGGTCAGCTGGTTGACCCGGGCGGCAGCTCCACAACAGACCGAGCCCGGCCCGGCCGGCTTCCTGACCCGGGCGGCCGTTCCACCACACCCCGAGCCGGGCCGGGCCGGCTGGTTTACCCCGGCGGCCGCTCCACCACAACCGGAGCCCCGCCGGGCCAGCTGGTTGACCCGGGCGGCCACTCCACCACAGACCGAGCCTGGCCGGGCCGGCCTCCTGACCCGGGCGGCCGCTCCACCACACCCCCAGCCCGGCCGGGGCGGCTGCTTTACCCCGGCGGCCGCTCCACCACAACCGGAGCCCCGCCGGGACAGCTGGTTGACCCGGAAGCCACTCCACAACCGACCGAGCTCGGCCGGGCCGGCTTCTTGACCCGGGCGCTCGCTCCACCACACCCCGAGCCCGGCCGGGCCGGCTGCTTTACCCCGGCGGCCGCTCCACCACAACCGGAGCCCCGCCGGGCCAGCTGGTTGACCCTGGCGGCCGCTCCACAACCGACCGAGCCCGGCCCAGCCGGCTTCCTGACCCGGGCGGCCGCTCCACCACACCCCGAGCCCGGCCGGGCCGGCTGCTTTACCCCGGCGGCCGCTCCACCACAACCGGATCCCCACCGGGCCAGCTGGTTGACCCGGGCGGCCGCTCCACAACCGACCGAGCCCGGCCGGGCCGGCTTCCTGACCCGGGCGGCCGCTCCACCACACCCGGAGCCGGGCCGGGTCGGCTGCTTTACCCCAGCGGCCGTTCCACCACAACCGGAGCCCCGCCGGGCCAGCTGGTTGACCCGGGCGGCCGCTCCACCACAGACCGAGCCTGGCCGGGCCGGCCTCCTGACCCGGGCGGCCGCTCCACCACACCCCAAGCCCGGCCGGGCCGGCTGCTTTACCCCGGCGGCCGCTCCACCACAACCGGAGCCCCGCCGGGCCAGCTGGTTGACCCGGGCGGCCGCTCCACAACCGACCGAGCTCGGCCGGGCCGGCTTCCTGACCCGGGCGGCCGCTCCACCACACCCCGAGCCCGGCCGGGCCGGCTGCTTTACCCCGGCGGCCGCTGCACCACAACCGGAGCCCCGCCGGGCCAGCTGGTTGACCCTGGCGGCCGCTCCACAAACGACCGAGCCCGGCCGGGCCGGCTTCCTGACCCGGGCGGCCGCTCCACCACACCCCGAGCCCGGCCGGGCGGGCTGCTTTACCCCGGCGGCCGCTCCACCACAACAGGAGCCCCGCCGGGCCAGCTGGTTGACCCGGGCGGCCGCTCCACAACCGACCGAGTCCGGCCGGGCGGGCTGCTTTACCCCGGCGGCCGCTCCACCACAACCGGAGTCCCGCCGGGCCAGCTGGTTGACCCGGGCGGCCGCTCCACAACCGACCGAGTCCGGCCGGGCGGGCTGCTTTACCCCGGCGGCCGCTCCACCACAACCAGAGCCCAGCCGGGTCAGCTGGTTGACCCGGGCGGCAGCTCCACAACAGACCGAGCCCGGCCCGGCCGGCTTCCTGACCCGGGCGGCCGTTCCACCACACCCCGAGCCGGGCCGGGCCGGCTGGTTTACCCCGGCGGCCGCTCCACCACAACCGGAGCCCCGCCGGGCCAGCTGGTTGACCCGGGCGGCCACTCCACCACAGACCGAGCCTGGCCGGGCCGGCCTCCTGACCCGGGCGGCCGCTCCACCACACCCCCAGCCCGGCCGGGGCGGCTGCTTTACCCCGGCGGCCGCTCCACCACAACCGGAGCCCCGCCGGGACAGCTGGTTGACCCGGAAGCCACTCCACAACCGACCGAGCTCGGCCGGGCCGGCTTCTTGACCCGGGCGCTCGCTCCACCACACCCCGAGCCCGGCCGGGCCGGCTGCTTTACCCCGGCGGCCGCTCCACCACAACCGGAGCCCCGCCGGGCCAGCTGGTTGACCCTGGCGGCCGCTCCACAACCGACCGAGCCCGGCCGAGCCGGCTTCCTGACCCGGGCGGCCGCTCCACCACACCCCGAGCCCGGCCGGGCCGGCTGCTTTACCCCGGCGGCCGCTCCACCACAACCGGATCCCCACCGGGCCAGCTGGTTGACCCGGGCGGCCGCTCCACAACCGACCGAGCCCGGCCGGGCCGGCTTCCTGACCCGGGCGGCCGCTCCACCACACCCGGAGCCGGGCCGGGTCGGCTGCTTTACCCCAGCGGCCGTTCCACCACAACCGGAGCCCCGCCGGGCCAGCTGGTTGACCCGGGCGGCCGCTCCACCACAGACCGAGCCTGGCCGGGCCGGCCTCCTGACCCGGGCGGCCGCTCCACCACACCCCAAGCCCGGCCGGGCCGGCTGCTTTACCCCGGCGGCCGCTCCACCACAACCGGAGCCCCGCCGGGCCAGCTGGTTGACCCGGGCGGCCGCTCCACAACCGACCGAGCTCGGCCGGGCCGGCTTCCTGACCCGGGCGGCCGCTCCACCACACCCCGAGCCCGGCCGGGCCGGCTGCTTTACCCCGGCGGCCGCTGCACCACAACCGGAGCCCCGCCGGGCCAGCTGGTTGACCCTGGCGGCCGCTCCACAAACGACCGAGCCCGGCCGGGCCGGCTTCCTGACCCGGGCGGCCGCTCCACCACACCCCGAGCCCGGCCGGGCGGGCTGCTTTACCCCGGCGGCCGCTCCACCACAACAGGAGCCCCGCCGGGCCAGCTGGTTGACCCGGGCGGCCGCTCCACCACAGACCCAGCCCGGCCGGCCCGGCCTCCTGACCCGGGCGGCCGTTCCACCACACCCCGAGCCCGGCCGGGCGGGCTGCTTTACCCCGGCGGCCGCTCCACCACAACCGGAGCCCCGCCGGGCCAGCTGGTTGACCCGGGCGGCCGCTCCACCACAGACCCAGCCCGGCCGGGCCCGCCTCCTGACCCGGGCGGCCGCTCCACCACACCCCAAGCCCGGCCGGGCCGGCTGCTTTACCCCGGCGGCCGCTCCACCACAACCGGAGCCCCGCCGGGCCAGCTGGTTGACCCGGGCGGCCGTTCCACAACCGACTGAAGTCGGCCGGGCCGGCTTCCTGACCCGCGCGGCCGCTCCACCACACCCCGAGCCCGGGCGGGCGGGCTGCTTTACCCCGGCGGCCGCTCCACCACAACCGGAGTCCCGCCGGGCCAGCTGGTTGACCCGGGGGCCGCTCCACCACAGACCCAGCCCGGCCGGGCCGGCCTCCTGACCCGGGCGGCCGCTCCACCCCACCCTGAGCCCGGCCGGGCCGGCTGCTTTACCCCGGCGGCCGCTCCACCACAATCGGAGCCCCGCCGGGCCAGCTGGTTGACCCGGGGGCCGCTCCACCACACCCCGAGCCGGGCCGGGACGGCTGCTTCACCCTGGCGGCCGCTCCACCACAACCGGAGCCCCGCCGGGCCAGCTGGTTGACCCGGGCGGCCGCTCCAACACAGACCCAGCCCGGCCGGGCCGGCTGCTATACCCCGGCGGCCGCTCCACCACAACCGGAGCCCCGCCAGGCCAGCTGGTTGACCAGGGCGGCCGCTCCACCACACCCCCAGCCCGGCCGGGCCGGCTGCTATACCCCGGGGGCCGCTCCACCACAACCGGAGCCCTGCCAGGCCAGCTGGTTGACCCCGGGCGGCCGCTCCACAACCGACCGAGCCCGGCCGGGCCTGCTTCCTGACCCGGGCGGCCGCTCCACCACACCCCGAGCCGGGCCGGGCCGGCTGCTTTACCCCGGCGGCCGCTCCACCACAACCGGAGCCCCGCCGGGCCAGCTGGTTGACCCGGGCGGCCACTCCACCACAGACCGAGCCTGGCCGGGCCGGCCTCCTGACCCGGGCGGCCGCTCCACCACACCCCCAGCCCGGCCGGGGCGGCTGCTTTACCCCGGCGGCCGCTCCACCACAACCGGAGCCCCGCCGGGACAGCTGGTTGACCCGGAAGCCACTCCACAACCGACCGAGCTCGGCCGGGCCGGCTTCTTGACCCGGGCGCTCGCTCCACCACACCCCGAGCCCGGCCGGGCCGGCTGCTTTACCCCGGCGGCCGCTCCACCACAACCGGAGTCCCGCCGGGCCAGCTGGTTGACCCGGGCGGCCGCTCCACAACCGACCGAGTCCGGCCGGGCGGGCTGCTTTACCCCGGCGGCCGCTCCACCACAACCAGAGCCCAGCCGGGTCAGCTGGTTGACCCGGGCGGCAGCTCCACAACAGACCGAGCCCGGCCCGGCCGGCTTCCTGACCCGGGCGGCCGTTCCACCACACCCCGAGCCGGGCCGGGCCGGCTGGTTTACCCCGGCGGCCGCTCCACCACAACCGGAGCCCCGCCGGGCCAGCTGGTTGACCCGGGCGGCCACTCCACCACAGACCGAGCCTGGCCGGGCCGGCCTCCTGACCCGGGCGGCCGCTCCACCACACCCCCAGCCCGGCCGGGGCGGCTGCTTTACCCCGGCGGCCGCTCCACCACAACCGGAGCCCCGCCGGGACAGCTGGTTGACCCGGAAGCCACTCCACAACCGACCGAGCTCGGCCGGGCCGGCTTCTTGACCCGGGCGCTCGCTCCACCACACCCCGAGCCCGGCCGGGCCGGCTGCTTTACCCCGGCGGCCGCTCCACCACAACCGGAGCCCCGCCGGGCCAGCTGGTTGACCCTGGCGGCCGCTCCACAACCGACCGAGCCCGGCCCAGCCGGCTTCCTGACCCGGGCGGCCGCTCCACCACACCCCGAGCCCGGCCGGGCCGGCTGCTTTACCCCGGCGGCCGCTCCACCACAACCGGATCCCCACCGGGCCAGCTGGTTGACCCGGGCGGCCGCTCCACAACCGACCGAGCCCGGCCGGGCCGGCTTCCTGACCCGGGCGGCCGCTCCACCACACCCGGAGCCGGGCCGGGTCGGCTGCTTTACCCCAGCGGCCGTTCCACCACAACCGGAGCCCCGCCGGGCCAGCTGGTTGACCCGGGCGGCCGCTCCACCACAGACCGAGCCTGGCCGGGCCGGCCTCCTGACCCGGGCGGCCGCTCCACCACACCCCAAGCCCGGCCGGGCCGGCTGCTTTACCCCGGCGGCCGCTCCACCACAACCGGAGCCCCGCCGGGCCAGCTGGTTGACCCGGGCGGCCGCTCCACAACCGACCGAGCTCGGCCGGGCCGGCTTCCTGACCCGGGCGGCCGCTCCACCACACCCCGAGCCCGGCCGGGCCGGCTGCTTTACCCCGGCGGCCGCTGCACCACAACCGGAGCCCCGCCGGGCCAGCTGGTTGACCCTGGCGGCCGCTCCACAAACGACCGAGCCCGGCCGGGCCGGCTTCCTGACCCGGGCGGCCGCTCCACCACACCCCGAGCCCGGCCGGGCGGGCTGCTTTACCCCGGCGGCCGCTCCACCACAACAGGAGCCCCGCCGGGCCAGCTGGTTGACCCGGGCGGCCGCTCCACCACAGACCCAGCCCGGCCGGCCCGGCCTCCTGACCCGGGCGGCCGTTCCACCACACCCCGAGCCCGGCCGGGCGGGCTGCTTTACCCCGGCGGCCGCTCCACCACAACCGGAGCCCCGCCGGGCCAGCTGGTTGACCCGGGCGGCCGCTCCACCACAGACCCAGCCCGGCCGGGCCCGCCTCCTGACCCGGGCGGCCGCTCCACCACACCCCAAGCCCGGCCGGGCCGGCTGCTTTACCCCGGCGGCCGCTCCACCACAACCGGAGCCCCGCCGGGCCAGCTGGTTGACCCGGGCGGCCGTTCCACAACCGACTGAAGTCGGCCGGGCCGGCTTCCTGACCCGCGCGGCCGCTCCACCACACCCCGAGCCCGGGCGGGCGGGCTGCTTTACCCCGGCGGCCGCTCCACCACAACCGGAGTCCCGCCGGGCCAGCTGGTTGACCCGGGGGCCGCTCCACCACAGACCCAGCCCGGCCGGGCCAGCCTCCTGACCCGGGCGGCCGCTCCACCCCACCCTGAGCCCGGCCGGGCCGGCTGCTTTACCCCGGCGGTCGCTCCACCACAATCGGAGCCCCGCCGGGCCAGCTGGTTGACCCGGGGGCCGCTCCACCACACCCCGAGCCGGGCCGGGACGGCTGCTTCACCCTGGCGGCCGCTCCACCACAACCGGAGCCCCGCCGGGCCAGCTGGTTGACCCGGGCGGCCGCTCCAACACAGACCCAGCCCGGCCGGGCCGGCTGCTATACCCCGGCGGCCGCTCCACCACAACCGGAGCCCCGCCAGGCCAGCTGGTTGACCAGGGCGGCCGCTCCACCACACCCCCAGCCCGGCCGGGCCGGCTGCTATACCCCGGGGGCCGCTCCACCACAACCGGAGCCCTGCCAGGCCAGCTGGTTGACCCGGGCGGCCGCTCCACAACCGACCGAGCCCGGCCGGGCCTGCTTCCTGACCCGGGCGGCCGCTCCACCACACCCCGAGCCGGGCCGGGCCGGCTGCTTTACCCCGGCGGCCGCTCCACCACAACCGGAGCCCCGCCGGGCCTGCTGGTTGACCCGGGGGCCGCTCCACCACAGACCCAGCCCGGCCGGGCCGGCCTCCTGACCCGGGCGGGCGCTCCACCACACCCCGAGCCCGGCCGGGCGGGCTGCTTTACCCCGGCCGCCGCTCCACCACAACCGGAAACCCGCCGGGCCAGCTGGTTGACCCGGGCGGCCGCTCCACAACCGACCGAGCCCGGCCGGGCCGGCTTCCTGACCCCGGCGGCCGCTCCACCACAACCCCAGCCCGGCCGGGCCGGCTCCTTTACCCCGGCGGCCGCTCCACCACAACCGGAAACACGCCGGGCCAGCTCGTTGACCCGGGCGGCCGCTCCACCACAGACCGAGCCTGGCCGGGCCGGCCTCCTGACCCGGGCGGCCGCTCCACCACACCCCAAGCCCGGCCGGGCCGGCTGCTTTACCCCGGCGGCCGCTCCACCACAACCGGAGCCCAGCCGGGCCAGCTGGTTGACCCGGGCGGCTGCTCCACAACCGACCGAGCTCGGCCGGGCCGGCTTCCTGACCCGGGCGGCCGCTCCACCACACCCCGAGCCCGGCCGGGCCGGCTGCTTTACCCCGGCGGCCGCTCCACCACAACCGGAGCCCCGCCGGGCCAGCTGGTTGACCCCCGCGGCCGCTCCACAAACGACGGAGCCCGGCCGGGCCGGCTTCCTGACACGGGCGGCCGCTCCACCACACCCCGAGCCGGGCCGGGTCGGCTGCTTTACCCCGGCGGCCGCTCCACCACAACCGGAGCCCCGCCGGGCCAGCTGGTTGACCCGGGCGGCCGCTCCACAACCGACCGAGCCCGGCCGGGCCGGCTTCCTGACCCCGGCGGCCGCTCCACCACAACCCCAGCCCGGCCGGGCCGGCTGCTTTACCCCGGCGGCCGCTCCACCACAACCGGAAACCCGCCGGGCCAGCTGGTTGACCCGGGCGGCCGCTCCACCACAGACCGAGCCCGGCCGGGCCGGCCTCCTGTCCCGGGCGGCCGCTCCACCACACCCCGAGCCCGGCCGGGCCGGCTGCTTTACCCCGGCGGCCGCTCCACCACAACCGGAGCCCCGCCGGGCCAGCTGGTTGACCCGGGCGGCAGCTCCACAACCGACCGAGCCCGGCCGGGCCGGCTTCCTGACCCGGGCGGCCGCTCCACCACACCCCGAACCCGGCCGGGCCGGCTGCTTTACCCTGGCGGCCGCTCCACCACAACCGGAGCCCCGCCGGGCCAGCTGGTTGACCCGGGCGGCAGCTCCACAACCGACTGAGCCCGGCCGGGCCGGCTTCCTGACCCGGGCGGCCGCTCCACCACACCCCGAACCCGGCCGGGCCGGCTGCTTTACCCCGGCGGCCGCTCCACCACAACCGGAGCCCCGCCGGGCCAGCTGGTTGACCCGGGCGGCAGCTCCACAACCGACCGAGCCCGGCCGGGCCGGCTTCCTGACCCGGGCGGCCGCTCCACCACACCCCGAACCCGGACGGGCCGGCTGCTTTACCCCGGCGGCCGCTCCACCACAACCGGAGCCCCGCCGGGCCAGCTGGTTGACCCGGGCGGCCACTCCACCACAGACCGAGCCTGGCCGGGCCGGCCTCCTCACCCGAGCGGCCGCTCCACCACACCCCCAGCCCGGCCGGGGCGGCTGCTTTACCCCGGCGGCCGCTCCACCACAACCGGAGCCCCGCCGGGACAGCTGGTTGACCCGGAAGCCACTCCACAACCGACCGAGCTCGGCCGGGCCGGCTTCTTGACCCGGGCGGCCGCTCCACCACACCCCGAACCCGGCCGGGCCGGCTGCTTTAACCCGGCGGCCGCTCCACCACAACCGGAGCCCCGCCGGGCCAGCTGGTTGACCCTGGCGGCCGCTCCACAACCGACCGAGCCCGGCCGAGCCGGCTTCCTGACCCGGGCGGCCGCTCCACCACACCCCGAGCCCGGCCGGGCCGGCTGCTTTACCCCGGCGGCCGCTCCACCACAACCGGATCCCCGCCGGGCCAGCTGGTTGACCCGGGCGGCCGCTCCACAACCGACCGAGCCCGGCCGGGCCGGCTTCCTGACCCAGGCGGCCGCTCCACCACACCCCGAGCCGGGCCGGGTCGGCTGCTTTACCCCGGCGGCCGTTCCACCACAACCGGAGCCCCGCCGGGCCAGCTGGTTGACCCGGGCGGCCGCTCCACCACAGACCGAGCCTGGCCGGGCCGGCCTCCTGACCCGGGCGGCCGCTCCACCACACCCCAAGCCCGGCCGGGCCGGCTGCTTTACCCCGGCGGCCGCTCCACCACAACCGGAGCCCCGCCGGGCCAGCTGGTTGACCCGGGCGGCCGCTCCACAACCGACCGAGCTCGGCCGGGCCGGCTTCCTGACCCGGGCGGCCGCTCCACCACACCCCGAGCCCGGCCGGGCCGGCTGCTTTACCCCGGCGGCCGCTCCACCACAACCGGAGCCCCGCCGGGCCAGCTGGTTGACCCGGGCGGCCGCTCCACAACCGACCGAGCTCGGCCGGGCCGGCTTCCTGACCCGGGCGGCCGCTCCACCACACCCCGAGCCCGGCCGGGCCGGCTGCTTTACCCCGGCGGCCGCTCCACCACAACCGGAGCCCCGCCGGGCCAGCTGGTTGACCCGGGCGGCCGCTCCACAACCGACCGAGCTCGGCCGGGTCGGCTTCCTGACCCGGGCGGCCGCTCCACCACACCCCGAGCCCGGCCGGGCCGGCTGCTTTACCCCGGCGGCCGCTGCACCACAACCGGAGCCCCGCCGGGCCAGCTGGTTGACCCTGGCGGCCGCTCCACAAACGACCGAGCCCGGCCGGGCCGGCTTCCTGACCCGGGCGGCCGCTCCACCACACCCCGAGCCCGGCCGGGCGGGCTGCTTTACCCCGGCGGCCGCTCCACCACAACCGGAGCCCCGCCGGGCCAGCTGGTTGACCCGGGCGGCCGCTCCACCACAGACCCAGCCCGGCCGGGCCCGCCTCCTGACCCGGGCGGCCGCTCCACCACACCCCAAGCCCGGCCGGGCCGGCTGCTTTACCCCGGCGGCCGCTCCACCACAACCGGAGCCCCGCCGGGCCAGCTGGTTGACCCGGGCGGCCGTTCCACAACCGACTGAAGTCGGCCGGGCCGGCTTCCTGACCCGGGCGGGCCGCTCCACCACACCCCGAGCCCGGGCGGGCGGGCTGCTTTACCCCGGCGGCCGCTCCACCACAACCGGAGCCCCGCCGGGCCAGCTGGTTGACCCGCGCGGCCGCTCCACAACCGACCGAGCCCGGCCGGGCCAGCTTCCTGACCCGGGCGGCCGCTCCACCACACCTAAGCCCGGCCGGGCGGGCTGCTTTACCCCGGCGGCCGCTCCACCACAACCGGAGCCCCGCCGGGCCAGCTGGTTGACCCGGGCGGCCGCTCCACCACAGACCCAGCCCGGCCGGGCCGGCCTCCTGACCCGGGCGGGCGCTCCAATACACCCCGAGCCCGGCCGGGCGGGCTGCTTTACCCCGGCGGCCGCTCCACCACAACCGGAGCCCCGCCGGGCCAGCTGGTTGACCCGGGCGGCCGCTCCACAACCGACCGAGCCCGGCCGGGCCGGCTTCCTGACCCGGGCGGCCGCTCCACCACACCCCGAGCCCGGCCGGGCCGGCTGCTTTACCCCGGCGGCCGCTCCACCACAACCGGAGCCCCGCCGGGCCAGCTGGTTGACCCGGGCGGCCGCTCCACAACCTACCGAGCCCGGCCGGGCCGGCTTCCTGACCCGGCGGCCGCTCCACCACACCCCGAGCCCGGCCGGGCCGGCTGCTTTACCACGGCGGCCGCTCCACCACAACCGGATCCCCGTCGGGCCAGCTGGTTGACCCGGGAGGCCGCTCCACAACCGACCGAGCCGGCCGGGCCGGCTTCCTGACCGGGCGGCCGCTCCACCACACCCCGAGCCGGGCCGGGCCGGCTGCTTTACCCCGGCGGCCGCTCCACCACAACCGGAGTCCCGCCGGGCCAGCTGGTTGACCCGGGCGGCCGCTCCACAACCGACCGAGTCCGGCCGGGCCGGCTGCTTTACCCCGGCGGCCGCTCCACCACAACCAAAGCCCCGCCGGCCCAGCTGGTTGACCCGGGCGGCCGCTCCAGAACCGACCGAGCCCGGCCGGGCCGGCTTCCTGACCCCGGCGGCCGCTCCACCACAACCCCAGCCCGGCCGGGCCGGCTGCTTTACCCCGGCGGCCGCTCCACCACAACCGGAAACCCGCCGGGCCAGCTGGTTGACCCGGGCGGCCGCTCCACCACAGACCGAGCCGGCCGGGCCGGCCTCCTGTCCCGGGCGGCAGCTCCACCACACCCCAAGCCCGGCCGGGCCGGCTGCTTTACCCCGGCGGCCGCTCCACCACAACCAGAGCCAGCCGGGTCAGCTGGTTGACCCGGGCGGCAGCTCCACAACAGACCGAGCCCGGCCCGGCCGGCTTCCTGACCCGGGCGGCCGTTCCACCACACCCGAGCCGGGCGGGCCGGCTGGTTTACCCCGGCGACCGCTCACCACAACCGGAGCCCCGCCGGGCCAGCTGGTTGACCCGGGCGGCCACTCCACCACAGACCGAGCCTGGCCGGGCCGGCCTCCTGACCCGGGCGGCCGCTCCACCACACCCCCAGCCCGGCCGGGGCGGCTGCTTTACCCCGGCGGCCGCTCCACCACAACCGGAGCCCCGCCGGGACAGCTGGTTGACCCGGAAGCCACTCCACAACCGACCGAGCCCGGCCGGGCCGGCTTCCTGACCCGGGCGGCCGCTCCACCACACCCCGAGCTTGCCGGGCGGGCTGCTTTACCCCGGCGGCCGCTCCACCACAACAGGAGCCCCGCCGGGCCAGCTGGTTGACCCGGGCGGCCGCTCCACCACAGACCCAGCCCGGCCGGGCCCGCCTCCTGACCCGGGCGGCCGCTCCACCACACCCCAAGCCCGGCCGGGCCGGCTGCTTTACCCCGGCGGCCGCTCCACCACAACCGGAGCCCCGCCGGGCCAGCTGGTTGACCCGGGCGGCCGTTCCACAACCGACTGAAGTCGGCCGGGCCGGCTTCCTGACCCGGGCGGCCGCTCCACCACACCCCGAGCCCGGGCGGGCCGGCTGCTTTACCCCGGCGGCCGCTCCACCACAACCGGAGCCCCGCCGGGCCAGCTGGTTGACCCGGGCGGCAGCTCCACAACCGACCGAGCCCGGCCGGGCCGGCTTCCTGACCCGGGCGGCCGCTCCACCACACCCCGAACCCGGCCGGGCCGGCTGCTTTACCCTGGCGGCCGCTCCACCACAACCGGAGCCCCGCCGGGCCAGCTGGCTGACCCGGGAGCCGCTCCACAACCGACCGAGCTCGGCCGGGCCGGCTTCCTGACCCGGGCGGCCGCTCCACCACACCTTGAGCCCGGCCGGGCCGGCTGCTTTACCCCGGCGGCCGCTCCACCACAACCGGAGCCCCGCCGGGCCAGCTGGT
>JBAWUR020000112.1:80000-90871 GCA_038363175.2 Artibeus lituratus | reverse complement strand
ACGCAAGGCCCCCGGGGCGCGCCACGCTCCTGGCTCCGCCGCCCCCAACCAACGCAACAAGGACGAGAGTTGGGCCGCAAGTCACAGTTCGTAGAAGGCCCCTCCAGGACGACCGCCAGACAGCGTGTCTCCCACCAATCTCATGGTACAATCTGCCGACTTTAGGCAGAAGGAAGGCGGGTCGCGGAGACGGGGGGCCATCCACAGATCGAGGGGGGCTCCCGGAAGGGGGGGGCGGCCACACGCCACCCAGAAGGACCCCATCACCCCGGGAGAACCGGGGGGGGGGGGCGCCAAACGCTCCACGGGCCATCTGGTCGACCTCACGCCCCCCACCTCAAACAAGCCCCGTCCAAGCGGACCGGCGCACACGCGGACGGACGGACGCCCAGAACGCGCCTCCGCCCGGGGACAGACTGCCAAAGAACCCCGGGAAGGCGCCCACGGCAAAACGAGCTCCTCGCGTAGAGGGAATGCCCCCGAGGCTCAGAGGCGCCCCCCGACTCCGGCTGGGGACTCCGGAGAAGAAAACGGCGGAGAGCAATCGAGGACGACGCCCGGGAACCACCTGGGCCCGCCGGCGAGCTCACCTCGCCCTCCACGGGCCTCCACGGGCCTCCACGTGCGGCCCGTGCCAGTCCCCGCCCGCCCCCGCCCCCGCCCCCCCCCCGCCCCGCCACGGGACAGGGAAACCTCGGACGGCGAGACAGCCGCGCGCCGCCAGCGGGACCCAGGAGGGCAGGCGCCCGGGGGAGGGAAGACCCCGGGCGTGGCGCCCGTCCCCTCACGCCCCCCGGCCTGTGGACTTTGAAAAAAAAATCCGCAGAGACGCCGCCGAAGAAAGTACCGACGCCAGGAGAGAGCGGGAACCGAGTCCGTGGCGCCCGGTCCGGTCACCCGACACGGCTCGCCCCGGTCAGCACCTCTCGAACGGCCTCGGGGCACCCACCTCCAGCGTCGTCGCCGCCGCCGCCGTCGTCGCCGCCGCCGCCGCCAGGGACCCAGTCCTTCCGTCCGCCAGACCTTGGCTCTGGGGGAGCGCGGGAGGCGCGCCGGGGTCGGGGAAGGCGCGTGCTGGTCGACCGGAGCGCGCGGCCACAGCCCTCTCGTGATCCTGCAGGGACAATCTCCCGCCAGGGCGCCGCGCGCCGACACACCGGCGCCACCGGCACGATCCCGCCAGCGTCGCCAGCCTGCTGGAAGTCGCCCACGGCCGACGCGGCCAGGACGCCTCCCTCGCGGCTCCGGAAGGAACGGGCGATATATAAGCGGCCGCCAGGTGGCGCCCGACAACCGCCGCCAGCGTCAGCGGGACGGAGCCGAATCGCTGGCCGGCCAGGGCGCCACGCCGCCCGCCCGGAGGACCGATGTGCTCCCGGCACACCACGTCCGCCTCGGAGCTCCCGACCGCGGCGGCGGCGGCAGAAGGACTCGGGAAGAAGACCTGGGGCTCCCGGGCCGCTGCGGCCGGGGGAGTGGCACGCGACAGAATCCACCCCCCCCCCCCCCCCCGCAGTCCCCAGCCGGCGACGGGCGCCACCGGAAGGACCGGACCGGACCCGACCGGACCGGGCGGGACCGAGCTTCGACCCGCCCGCCCCACCCTACCCTGCCTCCGGCGCGCCGACTCCCGGGAGGGTCCAGAGAACGTGACAGCGGCCGGTCGGGGACCGTCCAAACCCCGGGGACCGTCCAAACCCCAGGAACGAGGCCACTATGCTCAGGATGACGACGGACAGCTTTCTTTCTTTCTCTTTCTTCCCTTTCTTTCTTTCTTTCTTTCTTTCTTTCTTTCTTTTTTTCTATCATTTCCCCCTCCTTATTCCCTTTTGTCTCGCTTCACACACATCGACTCTGTCAGGGGTCACATCGGTTCACACAAGCACACAGACAGGACAGAAAATGAAGTGAGATCGGGGAGACTGGATGGGACCCCTGGAGGAACAAGACGGGGCGGGTGGGGGGGGGGGCGAGGAGGAGGAGGAGAGAGGAGAGAGGAAGAAACCCACACCCCTTCTTCTGAGCACACCACTCCAGAAAACATCATGGGCATCACGCCTCCAGCACTCCCCGCCCAAAGTAGAAAGTCTCTCTTCTTCGTTCCCGTTTACCCCACACCCCCACCCCTTTCTCTTTCTTCTCTTTTCTCTCCTTTTGGGTCCTTTTCTCTCTCCCGCCCGCCCCACCCCCAACCCCAATCTGTAGCTTCCAGCACCAGCCCTGGGGCCGGGCCGGGGGGAGGGAGGGATCTAAAAACTGGAAAACAGCCCTGGCTGCTATGGCTCAGTGGATGGAGCACTGGCCTGTAAACCGAAAGGTTGCCGGTTCAATTCCCACCCCGGGCACACGCCTGGGTCGAGGGCCGGGTCTCCGGTGAGGGGCACCTCAGAGGCAGCCACATATTGATCCTTCTCTGCCTCTCTTCTCCTCCTCTCTCTAAAAGTAAACCTATACATAAATAAATAAGATCTTAGCCCTGGCTGGTGTAGCTCAGTGGATGGAGCACGGGCCTGCAAACCAAAAGATCGCGGTTCGATTCCCAGTCAGGGCACATGCCTGGGTTGCAGGCCAGTTCCCAGCAGGGGCCAGTTCCCAGCAGGGATCGCATGAGACGCAACCATACAGTGATATTTCTTTCCCTCTCTCCTTCCCTTCCCCTCTAAAGATAAATAAATAAAATCTAAAATAAATAAATAAACAAACAAACAAACAAAGAAATGAAATTGTAAAGAAAAGAGCCTCCCCCCCCCAAAAAAAAAAACTTTTTTTAAATACAATCTTGGAGGAAAAAAAACAAAACAAAACTGAAAAACAGAGTCCGGGAGCCACACGGGCAATAAGCAGGAACGGTGAGCATAGTGAAGTGTAAGAGAAATCCGTGTGCGAGTGGATCACAACAAAGCCGAAAGAGGATAGATAAGAGGGTGGGTGTGGGGAACATCGGTGGGCACCTCCCCCCCCCTCGATAGTGAGTTGTGCATTTCAGCATCACTCCACCTTCACCACGAGGACCACATTGGGGGGGGGGCGGGGGGGGCGGGCAGGCGGGCAGGCGGGCAGGTGGGCAGCCCCTGGTGAATAGCCCCTAACATTTAGAGAGGGGCTGTGAGTGAGAGAGCCAACAGCCCTGTGGAGTTTTCAGGCGAGTCTGATTTCTCTCAAGGCCCAGGTCACAGAACCTTTATCAAGTGACCTTTCTCGAATACAGAACAGTAGAGAGGTGGGAACTCTCACGACCAGGCATCCACAGTCCTGAGACAGGCCCTTCTCTAGCTCCCCGAACCATAGAGAGGGTGGAGAGAACACGATGTTCTCCACGGTCTGGACACTCTCCCAGGCCTCGAGTGTCGAAGAGCCCACCGGAAAGCCGTTCCGCTCACCGGACGCCGCAGCCGGCTCCGGCCTCCCATAGCACAACAGCGTGTAGCCGCAGGTCACTGAGGGCAGATCTGTGCACATCTAAAGGTTGGGTCGTTGGAGATGGCGTCCACGGGGTCCTGACATCTGCCCTATCAGTGGCGGGACTACCGGTGAGGCCCCAGCCGGACTCGCACATCTGGGGTACCTCTGGGTGAATTTCTCTTCAAAGGAGGCGTGCGATATGCCTGCTACAGGCAGGCACGTTCTCGGCCTCTTCCACCCATGTGGTTGGGAGCCCTGGACAGCCACGTGTCAAAAAAGGAAACTGGACTCCCCACCGACACCACACGCAAAGATACTCTGGAGGTGCATCACATCATGTCAGTGTACGTCAGGGCGTCCTCCAAGTCCAGGAAAATCTCAGATATTCCACGCAGCCGTGTGTCCACTGACACGTCCCCTAGCGCCACGGGTGTCAAGAGAAGAGCCAACTGACGGGATGACATCCCGTGACAAAGCTTCCGCACGGCTCAAGAAAGCACCAGCCACATGAAAAGGGGTGGCCCTCTGCACACACGTGGGACTGATCACCACAGCCTTACATCTCAGAGCGGGCTAGAGTTTCTGAAGGAAAATGGAATATTTCTCGGGTGGTGGTGGTGGTGGTGGTGGTGGTGGTGGTGGTGGAGGAGGAGGAGGAGGAGGAGGAGGAGGAGGAGGAGGAGGAGTGGCTGGGCAGCTCTGCCACTTCCTCACTCTTTAGTCCCACTTCCCCGAGTGACGGGTGGTGACTGGAAAATAGAGGACATAAAACGAATGGGAAGAAGATAGCTGGAGGAACTCAAATTCTCCTGGGTAAAAGTGGAGGATAAAGACTGCCTGTGTGTGTGTGGGGGGGGGGGGGGCCGCTGGGGGTGGGGGCGGACAAAGGACCAAAAAACAAAGAGCCAGATCCTCCAGACCCACCTCCCTCCCTCCCTCCCTCCCTCCCTCCCTCCCTCCCTCCCTCCCTCCCTCCCTGCTGAAGAAAAGACTCTCAGCTTTAGGGAGAAAACCCCGTTGTCGGTTGTCGATGGCTGGACTCACCACTAGGGGGTGGGCTTGGCCCTGAAGTGGGATGGAGGAGGAGGAGGAGGAGGAGGAGGAGGAGGAGGAGGAGGAGGAGGAGGAGGAGGAGGAACAACTGCTTCGTTTTTCTGGTCTGAGGGCTTCCTCCCTCCCACAACCTCCTCCCCACGGGTGAACCTCACCACAGCACCCCACCCTTCCCCTGGACACCCTAACAGCTGGTGACCCCGTCATTCCCTCTCCACGTAAGGGCCAGGAGACCAATGGAGGGGGGGGGGGGGGAAAGGGAGAGGAGAGGAGAAAAGAGAAGAAAAATGGAGGAAAGGATAGGAAAGAAAAGGAAAAGAAGAAAAGAAAAGAAAGGAAAGACACCAAAAAAGGGCTGACAGACACCCCACCACCGCCCCTTCATGTTGGCAGAGGGACAGACACGTGGATCGGTAGAATGGGAAGCGATGGACCTACACAAACATGCTTTTGTCAGGTGGGATCGACAGTCAGCCGAGGCGGGGGGTAGGGGCGAGACACGTCTCACCCACCGACCGGGCAGCGCAGCACCCAGTCAGTCCCACCCACGAGATCGACAGGTGTTCCGCACATCACGAGAAACACCGTGAGAACACAGGAGGAGGAGGAGGAGGAGGAGGAGGAGGAGGAGGAGGAGGAGGAGGAGGAGGAGGAGGGGAGCCCTTGAACTTCCATATGTATCCTTCCCACCCACTGTGTGGGAAAGAAAGCCACGGAGACTGTAGGTCTATTCGTCCCCAGGTCTGGAAGGGGGAAGAGGAGGGGGTCCACACTGCCGCAAGCGAGAGAAACTGACCGACCGACCGACTAACCGACAAACCGCCTGTCACTTTGGGTCATCGTTCACCGCCAGCCTCTGGTCACTATCTGCTTCACCAGGCGGGGTGGGGGTGGGGAAGGGTCGCCAGCCATCATGCTCACAGGAAGAGCCACAGGAGAGAGGGTCTCTGTCCCTCCCCGTTCCTCTGTCTCTAAAAATCAACTGTGAAGAAATGGTCAGGAACATCAGAATGCCTTTGTCAGTGGCTCGCCCGCCTCATGTCAGTGTCCAGGGTCGGCCCAGGCAGAGACCCTAGGCGGGCAGAGGAATTTCTCCTTCCGGACAGCTGCCGAGACAGTCAGCGCAAGGGTCCGCGGAGGCCTGTCTGGCGTGACCCCGTCCGTCCGTCCGTCCGTCCGTCCGTCCGTCCACCGGGAGCCAGCCGGCCAGCCGGCCGGGGAAACGACCCAACGGTTGCCGGTTCAATTCCAAGATCGGGCCCACGACACGCTCGGGTGGTGGCGGCGGGCCAGGTCCCCGGTCAGTCAGGGGGCCTTGTGAGAAGCAACCGGTATCTGTCACACACTGATGTTTCTCCCCCTCTCTTTCTCCTTCCCTTCCCCTCCCTCTAAAAGTCTGCCAATCGAATCTTAAAAAGAAGTAAATGAATGAGTGAATGAATGAATGAGTACACACACACGTCTATACATATATACATAGAGAGAGAGGAGAATATATATGTGTGTGTGTGTGTGTATATATATATATATATACATACATATATATATATGTATATGTATGTGTAGAAAAGTAAAATCGTGGGGGGTGGTGATAATAATAATAATAATAATAATAATAATAATAATGGCAGCCCATGAAAATCGGGCGTGTGACACAGACCACGGAAACCTTCGCTGCCCGTCGTATTTTTCCTCGTTTTTTCGCAGACTTTATCCCTTCTTCCTTTCCTCTCCGCCGCCCCCCCCCCCCGGCCGCCCCCCTCTTTCTTTCTCCACCTCTCTTTCTCAGTGTGGCGTTGACAGGAAAACGAAGAAAATTGCACAGAGAGTTCATTCCCCTAGGGCTCGTGGGGCTGATACGAAGCCCTTTCCTCTCCCGTGACTGAGGCCTGGTCAGAAGGCTGCCAGCCGGAAGGAAAGTGTGTCATTTAGGGAAGGGGATCGTCACTCCCTCCTCATCTCCTCTGGGGAGCGGCCTCCTCTCCCGCGACTGCTTCTTGAACGTTTTCTTCCCAAAGGTACACACCCAGGTGATGATGTGGTTTAGAGCCTTCACCGGAAAAGACGCCGGCGTGCGGGCCGCCCGCCCGTCCCTCCCAAACCCAACAAGCGATGACAGCGACGGAATGTTTACGGGCGCTTTATTCAGATGGCCGGTGGTCTGAGAAGATGGTGGATGTCTAGAACCTCACAGACCATCTTGTCTCTTCTTTCCAGGCCAGACCTTTCAGAAAGGGCGGGGGGGGGGGGGGTGATGATAAGCAAGGTGGGCTGAGGGCTTTGAGATTCAGAAGATGCAACATTCCTGTCCCGCACAGTCAGCTGTTCCCAGGGGAGGGCGGTCGTCTGTCTGTCTGTCTGTCTGTCTGTCTGTCTGTCTGTCTCCGGAGGCCTCCAGTGGTCCCCAGGTGGTGGTGGTAGTGCCGGTGGTGGTGCTCATCTGGAGCAGTGGCCCAGGAAGTCAGCTGTTTTCCCAGTAGCCGAGACGGGCCTCATCTGTCGTTTCTGAACCAAAAGCTTGAACAGACAGGTGACTCGCTAGACTTATAACTTTTTACCCGAAAGCTCAAGCTTTCCAAGTCTCGAGTCCCCCATCCTTCCCCACCGTGAGTGAGTGAGTACAAAACTATCTATCTCATTTTCCAGGGGATCAGGACTGAGCATTGGAGTGTCAGGGCGGGGGGGTGGGGGGTGGGGGGCGGGCGGCGGTGGCGGCGGCCGCGGTAGGCAAGCACCTCATGGCAGACCCACAGAAGGAGGCACATGGTATGCAACAGCAAGCTATGGCCCCGAAGAAAAGGACGAGGATCGACCCGCTCCATGTCTCTCAAAGACCAGGTCGACTAGGCAGCCGGGAGGTGAGTTTACACAAGCCCATAGCCAAGAATCCCTCTCTCGGTTTGATAGCGGACACGACACCATCGACCTGACTTCATGTGCTGTGAGCCGTGAACGGTGAGTGCAGTTAAAACAGCAGAGTCCCTGACGTTCCACAGGTCTGTGGCGATGCCTTCGGAGAAGGTCGTCTTCGGCGGTACGATTTTCCCAGCACCGCTCATCTGACGCGTCCTAGTTCTTGACTCATGGCACCGATGGCCCTCGAGGTGGCGTTCCGAGCTTCTGCCGCAGCGCAGGCTCACCCGCCGATGTCTACCTTCCAATGAGCGACCTCGGTGGGTGTGACAGATGCAGTTCAAGACACCCATCCAGCGGGGCTAAAGAGGCGTCGGTCACCGATACGATCGGGCGTCAGGGAGAGATCCCGTGGAACCCTGGTCAAGGGGGGCTTCCACGGCAGAAACACTGGCAGCTAGTCTTCCCAGAGAGCGTGGTCCCCCCCCCCCCGCCGGCCCCCAGAGCCCTTTGCTGGAATGTAGGAATAGATGACAGTCATCCCACCTATCAGAAACCTTCCCGTGGGCAGTTGACCACGAGCGTCAGCATAACACACATCGGTGGTGGTGGTGGTGGTGGTGGTGGTGGTGGTGGTGGTGGTGGTGGTGGTGGTGGTGGTGGTACACAGTTGAGTTATGTCCCAAGAGAAGGTCTCCGGGCCCAAGAAATCGGTGTCTGCCCTGTGGTTAAAAAGTACAGTGAAAGAGAAGTTTTGGAGGCCTACTTCATGGGCTTCAAGGACACGGGAAGCTGTGCCCAAGAGAGAAAAGGGTAGCGTGTTCTGACGGGATGCACACATTTTTTTTTTTAAGAGTGATACAAAAATTTTATTTACAGTTGTACAGAGTGTAAGACAAGGAATGCCAGCCAAAATAGATGGGTATTTTCAATTAGGTAATTCAAATGTACATTATATTCAGCAGATTTTTTTTAGAAAGACTTTTTTTTTTTAAGATTTTTTAAATGTATTTATCTTTAGAGGGGAAAGGAAGGAGAGAGGGAGAGAAACATCAATGTATGGTTGCCTTTCATACATCCCCTGCAGGGAACCGGCCTGCAACCCCGGTATGTGCCCTGACTGGGAATCGAACTGCGGTTGTCTGGTTCGCAGGCCTGCGCTCAATCCACTGAGCTACACCAGCCAGGGCTGGGACGCACACATTTTTATTCTTCCCGTAGATGTTCTAGGCACCCGATGGGTTCCGATCCGGCTTCCTCGGTCACCTGAGGCGTCCTCTGGAAAATGCGCGAAGCATAAAATCAAATTCCTCAGTGGACCCGACAGACCGCACCACGCCGGGCTCTCTCTGCCGCCCACTGTGTGGTTTTAGGTTCTATCCATGGATCGGTAATCATCGTTTCCCTCTCATGCATTTGCAGAAAGAGAGGAGGGACGCCTGGTGGTGGTGGGGGGGGGGGGGCAACTCTGGACAGGACATCTGGCCCCCTCTGAGTGAAGGTTGCCAGAGGTCTGTGAAATCATCCGGATAGACGGAAATTCATCACGGGATGTCATCCATACACCGGAGAGCAGCGTGGCCTCTGTCACTCTGTGTGCGTGCGTGCGTGCGTGCGTGGAAGTCTCACTCATCTGGAATGACCTGGTTTTCAAACATGAGAACACTCTCACTCTGTGTTTCTCGAAGCTAAACCGTGTTGCATACTGGCATAAGCCATGTGGAAGTACCGATCTGTGTCTCCCTACCCCATGCCCCTGTCATGTTCCAGGCAAGTGGATTTGAGAAGGCCTATCTGGGTGGGGTGAGGGAGATCAAGAGACTAGATAGTCATGGGTTGGGGCGGGGGGGAGGGGGAAAGGGAGAACATTGAAAAGGAAAAAAAATCGTGAAAGCATCACCTAATACAGGACCCATCACTATTTCCTGTCTTGTGTATGCAAACGATCATCGGGCTGAGTGAAAACCGGACCTCCTACAGTCAGTCAGTCAAAGAATGGGTCGCGCCGTGGGGGGAAGGGGGCGGGGGGGGGGCGGCGGCGGCGGCGGCGGCGGTGAGGCTCGGTCCGGGTCTTGTTTTTTTTTCTGTGGACGCACGGAAAGGACGTGGGTGGCGGGGGGGGGGGGGGGGGGGGCATCCCTGCAGGAAGTTGGGGCCGGGTCCGTTGATCAGACAATGTCAAGAACCCTGCCCCGCTCAGCCTGGCGGGCTTTTCAGAAGCAGGATGAGCGCTGAGTTGAGTTCCCGCCCCCCCTGGCGAAAGGCCCCTCAGCAGGAACGACAGGGGTTCCCGGAGCCAGCGGCGCCCCGCAGTCCCCCTCGCCGCCGCCGCCGCCGCCGCCGCCGCCGCCCTCCCCCCTTCAGCCCTCAGCCTCGGGGGGAAGTGGGGGGGGGGGCGGGGAACGGGTCGGGAGGGCCATCCCAGAGCAGGTCTCCTCTCCTCCACACCCAGAGGTCTCACCACCGGGAGGGGGGTGGGGGAGGGGGAGGGGGTAGGCCCGCGAGAGCCAACTCCGCTTTAGCCCCACTGGATATTGCTGCGGGGGGGGGGGGGGGGGGGCCAGAGCTCTGGATGGGGGTGGGGTGGGGAAGGGTCCTGTCCGGGCTGAAAGGGCTGAAGGTGGGGGCAATCAGTTCCCCAAGGACCTCACTCCACGGCGTCATTCAAATGCAGAAGGCTCTCTCGGCGGGGTGCAGAGCCTCCGCTCCTTGGACTTCCCCCTTCTTTGGGCCCCAGGCACAGCTTCCAAACTGCGGGCAGTGGGGGAGGGGACGGGCGGGGGGGGGGGGGCGGTTCCCCAGACGCGGGCGCGGCGAGGGAAGAAGAGGACCTTGGAGAAACCGGCCAGACCGGTCCTAGGTGGAAAAAAGAGTCCCTCTCCCCCCAGCTCCCCCGGCCATTTCCCAAGCCCAGGAGAGACAGCCCTCCGCCATGTCAGAGTCGTGGGTGGGTGGGGGCGGGGCGGGGCGCGCGGGTGGGCGGGCGGGCAAGTCGAGAGGGCCTGGGTCGAGTGTCCCAGACGACGGTAGACAGTAGCTCTCCGGGGTCTTCGATGCCCTAGGCCCGGCGCGGGGTGGCGAGGCGCGGAGGGAAAGAGGGCGCGGGGAGGCCTGGGCAGGGGGTGCCGGGACTCCGAAACCCCAGATTTGCCCGGCCAGCAGGTGCCGGCTTCCATCCCTCCTTCACCCTGAAGTTCCCAGAGAGATGGGTGCCCAGGTGGAGCCGTCCTCCCTCCACTCATCGGCTCTCCACGAGAAATCAATCCTCAGTCTCACTTTCACACACTCGCTGACCATTTCACCACCCTCCTCCTCCTCCTCCTCCTCCTCCTCCTCCTCCTCACCGTGGGAAAAGAGGGAGGAAGGCGAAAAGACCTGAAAGGACCCCACAGATGGCAACTCTGAAGGAAGGAGGGCGGGGGAGGTTCTGTCCTGGGGGAGGGGAGGGGGGCGGTCACGCCCGGGGTAGGGGTGGGGTGGGATGGGTTGGGGACGGACACACTGATTCCTAAGTCATGATCCGGTTTTGTTTTGATTGACTGACTGACTGACTGACTGACTGA
>JBAWUR020000112.1:52500-67500 GCA_038363175.2 Artibeus lituratus | reverse complement strand
AGGCGCAGGCGAGGGCGCCGGGCTCCCGCGAGGGCGCCAAGGGCGCCCGGCGAGAAGAGAAAGAACACCGGAGCAGCGAGTCAACCCGCCGGGGCGGCGCGCGGGGTCTCACCGCCCAAAGGCCTCCGAGCACAGGGGCGGTCCCACGGCAGCCGGGACGACGACTGGCTTCCTCTCGGGAAAAAAAAAACGCCATCAACCTCGCGGGGACCAGCCCCCGCCACCGGCGCCGCCACCGCCGCCGCGACCCGGGAAGGAGGGGGGTTGGAAAACGGAGTGTCACCCCGCCCTCCTCCTCCTCCTCCTCGACCACACAGGGTGCCCCTGACACCGCTCCCGGAGCCCCCGCCCCAAGCCACGCACCCACTGCGAGACCGGCCCCGAGGAGACTTCGCGCCCGGGGACGCCAGCGACCGGGCAAAAGCCGGCCGGGAGGCGACACCCAACGTGAGGCACAAGTCCTGGGTCTCGGGGGACGGCCGGGCAGAGAGCACCGCCGCGGGGTGGGGACACGAGGGGAGGGCCAGGCACCGATGCGCCAAGGAGGAGGAGGCGCGCGTGCGCGGGGAGACCGCCAACCGCGGAGGGAAGAGCACGGGGCGCGGGGAGGGGGGACCTCCGAGGAGAGGCCTCAGGCGCGGACGGGCCACCGGGAAAACGACACAGGGATTCCCACCGCCACAGGTAACACGGGGCGGCCCCCGCGAGGCCCGGGACGCCGGCCGGCCTCGGCCTCGGCCTTCCAAAAGAGCGACCCCGCGAGGGATCGCGTCCTCCGTCACCCCTCTCGCGCACGCGGCCCGGCCCCCACCAACCGGCGGCGGAAACCCGACACGCGGCCCCAGGCCACGCGTGGAGAGCCGCCCTTCTCTCTCCTCCATCCGCCCGACAGCCCCTGGGGCCCGGCCCCGGGGTTCGCACGCCCTGCGGGCAAACGGCCCACGCGCCGCGGGCCGAGCCCGGCCCCGGACCGTGCCCGCGCAGCGCGACGCCGGCTGCGCCTCGGGACGGGGCCGGAGGCCGGGAGACGAGACAACACCAGGGACGGGGAGGCGCCCCTCCCTCGTCCCCTCCCCTCCCCCCCGCACACGGGCACGGGGGGGAAAGAGCCGCGCACACACCCGCACGGACGTGCCAGAAGGCCGCGGCGTCCCCGCGCCGGAACGCCGGCCAGGCCCGGCGGGATCCTCCCCCAACTCGGCGGGGGGAGGCGCGGGCCACGGGGGTCAGGCAAAGACAGCATCGGGCCCCTCCGGGCGAGGGAGCGGAGGAGGGGCCCCCAAGCGCCCAACACGGCAAGCGCGATGCTCAGGCGCCATCGCTCACGCGCTTCAGGAGGGGCGGCGGCTGGGGGGTCCGGTACCCCAAGGCACCCTCTCGGATCGCTAGAGAAGGCTTTCTCACCGAGGGCGTGTCGCCCCCACCCCACCGGGCACCCCTCCGCCGGGCCCGCGAGGGCGCAGGACCCAGCAGCACGGGGGCGGGGAGAGGGAGGCCCAGGGAGCAAGAGGAGCTCGACGGGTCTGGGACACGGGGGGTGGCGTTGTCCGCCAAGCCACCAGGGCAATCAATGCCGGGCGCTCGCGATCGGGGCCGTGGGCAAAGGGACGGCCCGTGCCGCCTCAGGGGCGACGTCCGTTTGCCCCTCAAGGCACCGGGACCCCCAGAGGAGAGGCTAAGGTTAAGTGAGAGTCCACGGTACCGCGTCGGGACTAGGGCGAGAGACGCCAGCGCGACGCGAAGCTGGGAACCTCGAGGCCCCAGACGACACGACAGGGAAAACAAGCACGGCGGCACACGATCTCAAACAGCGGCCCCGGCGCGAACGCCCAAACACACAGAGCCCGGCCCCGCCACGCGGCGGGACCGCAACGCGGCACCCCACCCCCTCCACGCGAGGAGAGCAGGCGTGCCTTCCCCCCTCCAGCACCCTTCTCGACTCAGCCAACCACCCTGGCGGGCCGCGCCCACAGCGGCGACCGGCAGCAGGCCCCGGTCGGGAACGGGAAGCGACAGCACCGGCTCGGCCTCAGGCACCTGACGGACGGCCTGCAGCGCTCCAGGAGCACCACCGGACAAGCCGAGCGACACGCGCTCACGCGCCCCAGGGAGAGGCACGCGGCGCGGCGAAGGAACGGCCCTCCCCGCCGCGGGGAGGACCGCCCTGGAAGGCAACAGCCACGGGGGCGGGGCGGAGAGTGTCCGCTGCGTCACAAGACCTCGGAACCCCGCCACCGCCACGAGGCGGAAAGCCGGGCAGCGAGGTCGGGCCGGGTTCCGCACCCCTCTCTTTCCCGCACACCACCCCGAGGCGGGCGAGGAAGGCAAGAGGGGCCCGCGGGCGGAGCGAGAAGAGCGGTCCCATTCGCCAGGAATGTCCGTCCCTCGCCCGGCGCGGCTTAGGCCCGGCCCAGGAGAGCGCGACGTCACCACATCGATCGAGCCAAGCCCGGGAGCGAGCACATCCAGCGCCGCCGGAGGAGGCCGAAGAGGCGTGGACGAGGCCCCACGGGGGTGGGGAGGAGTGGCGCGGGAGTCCGGGGACCACAGGAGGAACACAGCCCGCGAGAGACACGCAAGGCCCCCGGGGCGCGCCACGCTCCTGGCTCCGCCGCCCCCAACCAACGCAACAAGGACGAGAGTTGGGCCGCAAGTCACAGTTCGTAGAAGGCCCCTCCAGGACGACCGCCAGACAGCGTGTCTCCCACCAATCTCATGGTACAATCTGCCGACTTTAGGCAGAAGGAAGGCGGGTCGCGGAGACGGGGGGCCATCCACAGATCGAGGGGGGCTCCCGGAAGGGGGGGGCGGCCACACGCCACCCAGAAGGACCCCATCACCCCGGGAGAACCGGGGGGGGGGGGCGCCAAACGCTCCACGGGCCATCTGGTCGACCTCACGCCCCCCACCTCAAACAAGCCCCGTCCAAGCGGACCGGCGCACACGCGGACGGACGGACGCCCAGAACGCGCCTCCGCCCGGGGACAGACTGCCAAAGAACCCCGGGAAGGCGCCCACGGCAAAACGAGCTCCTCGCGTAGAGGGAATGCCCCCGAGGCTCAGAGGCGCCCCCCGACTCCGGCTGGGGACTCCGGAGAAGAAAACGGCGGAGAGCAATCGAGGACGACGCCCGGGAACCACCTGGGCCCGCCGGCGAGCTCACCTCGCCCTCCACGGGCCTCCACGGGCCTCCACGTGCGGCCCGTGCCAGTCCCCGCCCGCCCCCGCCCCCGCCCCCCCCCCGCCCCGCCACGGGACAGGGAAACCTCGGACGGCGAGACAGCCGCGCGCCGCCAGCGGGACCCAGGAGGGCAGGCGCCCGGGGGAGGGAAGACCCCGGGCGTGGCGCCCGTCCCCTCACGCCCCCCGGCCTGTGGACTTTGAAAAAAAAATCCGCAGAGACGCCGCCGAAGAAAGTACCGACGCCAGGAGAGAGCGGGAACCGAGTCCGTGGCGCCCGGTCCGGTCACCCGACACGGCTCGCCCCGGTCAGCACCTCTCGAACGGCCTCGGGGCACCCACCTCCAGCGTCGTCGCCGCCGCCGCCGTCGTCGCCGCCGCCGCCGCCAGGGACCCAGTCCTTCCGTCCGCCAGACCTTGGCTCTGGGGGAGCGCGGGAGGCGCGCCGGGGTCGGGGAAGGCGCGTGCTGGTCGACCGGAGCGCGCGGCCACAGCCCTCTCGTGATCCTGCAGGGACAATCTCCCGCCAGGGCGCCGCGCGCCGACACACCGGCGCCACCGGCACGATCCCGCCAGCGTCGCCAGCCTGCTGGAAGTCGCCCACGGCCGACGCGGCCAGGACGCCTCCCTCGCGGCTCCGGAAGGAACGGGCGATATATAAGCGGCCGCCAGGTGGCGCCCGACAACCGCCGCCAGCGTCAGCGGGACGGAGCCGAATCGCTGGCCGGCCAGGGCGCCACGCCGCCCGCCCGGAGGACCGATGTGCTCCCGGCACACCACGTCCGCCTCGGAGCTCCCGACCGCGGCGGCGGCGGCAGAAGGACTCGGGAAGAAGACCTGGGGCTCCCGGGCCGCTGCGGCCGGGGGAGTGGCACGCGACAGAATCCACCCCCCCCCCCCCCCCCGCAGTCCCCAGCCGGCGACGGGCGCCACCGGAAGGACCGGACCGGACCCGACCGGACCGGGCGGGACCGAGCTTCGACCCGCCCGCCCCACCCTACCCTGCCTCCGGCGCGCCGACTCCCGGGAGGGTCCAGAGAACGTGACAGCGGCCGGTCGGGGACCGTCCAAACCCCGGGGACCGTCCAAACCCCAGGAACGAGGCCACTATGCTCAGGATGACGACGGACAGCTTTCTTTCTTTCTCTTTCTTCCCTTTCTTTCTTTCTTTCTTTCTTTCTTTCTTTCTTTTTTTCTATCATTTCCCCCTCCTTATTCCCTTTTGTCTCGCTTCACACACATCGACTCTGTCAGGGGTCACATCGGTTCACACAAGCACACAGACAGGACAGAAAATGAAGTGAGATCGGGGAGACTGGATGGGACCCCTGGAGGAACAAGACGGGGCGGGTGGGGGGGGGGGCGAGGAGGAGGAGGAGAGAGGAGAGAGGAAGAAACCCACACCCCTTCTTCTGAGCACACCACTCCAGAAAACATCATGGGCATCACGCCTCCAGCACTCCCCGCCCAAAGTAGAAAGTCTCTCTTCTTCGTTCCCGTTTACCCCACACCCCCACCCCTTTCTCTTTCTTCTCTTTTCTCTCCTTTTGGGTCCTTTTCTCTCTCCCGCCCGCCCCACCCCCAACCCCAATCTGTAGCTTCCAGCACCAGCCCTGGGGCCGGGCCGGGGGGAGGGAGGGATCTAAAAACTGGAAAACAGCCCTGGCTGCTATGGCTCAGTGGATGGAGCACTGGCCTGTAAACCGAAAGGTTGCCGGTTCAATTCCCACCCCGGGCACACGCCTGGGTCGAGGGCCGGGTCTCCGGTGAGGGGCACCTCAGAGGCAGCCACATATTGATCCTTCTCTGCCTCTCTTCTCCTCCTCTCTCTAAAAGTAAACCTATACATAAATAAATAAGATCTTAGCCCTGGCTGGTGTAGCTCAGTGGATGGAGCACGGGCCTGCAAACCAAAAGATCGCGGTTCGATTCCCAGTCAGGGCACATGCCTGGGTTGCAGGCCAGTTCCCAGCAGGGGCCAGTTCCCAGCAGGGATCGCATGAGACGCAACCATACAGTGATATTTCTTTCCCTCTCTCCTTCCCTTCCCCTCTAAAGATAAATAAATAAAATCTAAAATAAATAAATAAACAAACAAACAAACAAAGAAATGAAATTGTAAAGAAAAGAGCCTCCCCCCCCCAAAAAAAAAAACTTTTTTTAAATACAATCTTGGAGGAAAAAAAACAAAACAAAACTGAAAAACAGAGTCCGGGAGCCACACGGGCAATAAGCAGGAACGGTGAGCATAGTGAAGTGTAAGAGAAATCCGTGTGCGAGTGGATCACAACAAAGCCGAAAGAGGATAGATAAGAGGGTGGGTGTGGGGAACATCGGTGGGCACCTCCCCCCCCCTCGATAGTGAGTTGTGCATTTCAGCATCACTCCACCTTCACCACGAGGACCACATTGGGGGGGGGGCGGGGGGGGCGGGCAGGCGGGCAGGCGGGCAGGTGGGCAGCCCCTGGTGAATAGCCCCTAACATTTAGAGAGGGGCTGTGAGTGAGAGAGCCAACAGCCCTGTGGAGTTTTCAGGCGAGTCTGATTTCTCTCAAGGCCCAGGTCACAGAACCTTTATCAAGTGACCTTTCTCGAATACAGAACAGTAGAGAGGTGGGAACTCTCACGACCAGGCATCCACAGTCCTGAGACAGGCCCTTCTCTAGCTCCCCGAACCATAGAGAGGGTGGAGAGAACACGATGTTCTCCACGGTCTGGACACTCTCCCAGGCCTCGAGTGTCGAAGAGCCCACCGGAAAGCCGTTCCGCTCACCGGACGCCGCAGCCGGCTCCGGCCTCCCATAGCACAACAGCGTGTAGCCGCAGGTCACTGAGGGCAGATCTGTGCACATCTAAAGGTTGGGTCGTTGGAGATGGCGTCCACGGGGTCCTGACATCTGCCCTATCAGTGGCGGGACTACCGGTGAGGCCCCAGCCGGACTCGCACATCTGGGGTACCTCTGGGTGAATTTCTCTTCAAAGGAGGCGTGCGATATGCCTGCTACAGGCAGGCACGTTCTCGGCCTCTTCCACCCATGTGGTTGGGAGCCCTGGACAGCCACGTGTCAAAAAAGGAAACTGGACTCCCCACCGACACCACACGCAAAGATACTCTGGAGGTGCATCACATCATGTCAGTGTACGTCAGGGCGTCCTCCAAGTCCAGGAAAATCTCAGATATTCCACGCAGCCGTGTGTCCACTGACACGTCCCCTAGCGCCACGGGTGTCAAGAGAAGAGCCAACTGACGGGATGACATCCCGTGACAAAGCTTCCGCACGGCTCAAGAAAGCACCAGCCACATGAAAAGGGGTGGCCCTCTGCACACACGTGGGACTGATCACCACAGCCTTACATCTCAGAGCGGGCTAGAGTTTCTGAAGGAAAATGGAATATTTCTCGGGTGGTGGTGGTGGTGGTGGTGGTGGTGGTGGTGGTGGAGGAGGAGGAGGAGGAGGAGGAGGAGGAGGAGGAGGAGGAGTGGCTGGGCAGCTCTGCCACTTCCTCACTCTTTAGTCCCACTTCCCCGAGTGACGGGTGGTGACTGGAAAATAGAGGACATAAAACGAATGGGAAGAAGATAGCTGGAGGAACTCAAATTCTCCTGGGTAAAAGTGGAGGATAAAGACTGCCTGTGTGTGTGTGGGGGGGGGGGGGGCCGCTGGGGGTGGGGGCGGACAAAGGACCAAAAAACAAAGAGCCAGATCCTCCAGACCCACCTCCCTCCCTCCCTCCCTCCCTCCCTCCCTCCCTCCCTCCCTCCCTCCCTCCCTGCTGAAGAAAAGACTCTCAGCTTTAGGGAGAAAACCCCGTTGTCGGTTGTCGATGGCTGGACTCACCACTAGGGGGTGGGCTTGGCCCTGAAGTGGGATGGAGGAGGAGGAGGAGGAGGAGGAGGAGGAGGAGGAGGAGGAGGAGGAGGAGGAGGAGGAACAACTGCTTCGTTTTTCTGGTCTGAGGGCTTCCTCCCTCCCACAACCTCCTCCCCACGGGTGAACCTCACCACAGCACCCCACCCTTCCCCTGGACACCCTAACAGCTGGTGACCCCGTCATTCCCTCTCCACGTAAGGGCCAGGAGACCAATGGAGGGGGGGGGGGGGGAAAGGGAGAGGAGAGGAGAAAAGAGAAGAAAAATGGAGGAAAGGATAGGAAAGAAAAGGAAAAGAAGAAAAGAAAAGAAAGGAAAGACACCAAAAAAGGGCTGACAGACACCCCACCACCGCCCCTTCATGTTGGCAGAGGGACAGACACGTGGATCGGTAGAATGGGAAGCGATGGACCTACACAAACATGCTTTTGTCAGGTGGGATCGACAGTCAGCCGAGGCGGGGGGTAGGGGCGAGACACGTCTCACCCACCGACCGGGCAGCGCAGCACCCAGTCAGTCCCACCCACGAGATCGACAGGTGTTCCGCACATCACGAGAAACACCGTGAGAACACAGGAGGAGGAGGAGGAGGAGGAGGAGGAGGAGGAGGAGGAGGAGGAGGAGGAGGAGGAGGGGAGCCCTTGAACTTCCATATGTATCCTTCCCACCCACTGTGTGGGAAAGAAAGCCACGGAGACTGTAGGTCTATTCGTCCCCAGGTCTGGAAGGGGGAAGAGGAGGGGGTCCACACTGCCGCAAGCGAGAGAAACTGACCGACCGACCGACTAACCGACAAACCGCCTGTCACTTTGGGTCATCGTTCACCGCCAGCCTCTGGTCACTATCTGCTTCACCAGGCGGGGTGGGGGTGGGGAAGGGTCGCCAGCCATCATGCTCACAGGAAGAGCCACAGGAGAGAGGGTCTCTGTCCCTCCCCGTTCCTCTGTCTCTAAAAATCAACTGTGAAGAAATGGTCAGGAACATCAGAATGCCTTTGTCAGTGGCTCGCCCGCCTCATGTCAGTGTCCAGGGTCGGCCCAGGCAGAGACCCTAGGCGGGCAGAGGAATTTCTCCTTCCGGACAGCTGCCGAGACAGTCAGCGCAAGGGTCCGCGGAGGCCTGTCTGGCGTGACCCCGTCCGTCCGTCCGTCCGTCCGTCCGTCCGTCCACCGGGAGCCAGCCGGCCAGCCGGCCGGGGAAACGACCCAACGGTTGCCGGTTCAATTCCAAGATCGGGCCCACGACACGCTCGGGTGGTGGCGGCGGGCCAGGTCCCCGGTCAGTCAGGGGGCCTTGTGAGAAGCAACCGGTATCTGTCACACACTGATGTTTCTCCCCCTCTCTTTCTCCTTCCCTTCCCCTCCCTCTAAAAGTCTGCCAATCGAATCTTAAAAAGAAGTAAATGAATGAGTGAATGAATGAATGAGTACACACACACGTCTATACATATATACATAGAGAGAGAGGAGAATATATATGTGTGTGTGTGTGTGTATATATATATATATATACATACATATATATATATGTATATGTATGTGTAGAAAAGTAAAATCGTGGGGGGTGGTGATAATAATAATAATAATAATAATAATAATAATAATGGCAGCCCATGAAAATCGGGCGTGTGACACAGACCACGGAAACCTTCGCTGCCCGTCGTATTTTTCCTCGTTTTTTCGCAGACTTTATCCCTTCTTCCTTTCCTCTCCGCCGCCCCCCCCCCCCGGCCGCCCCCCTCTTTCTTTCTCCACCTCTCTTTCTCAGTGTGGCGTTGACAGGAAAACGAAGAAAATTGCACAGAGAGTTCATTCCCCTAGGGCTCGTGGGGCTGATACGAAGCCCTTTCCTCTCCCGTGACTGAGGCCTGGTCAGAAGGCTGCCAGCCGGAAGGAAAGTGTGTCATTTAGGGAAGGGGATCGTCACTCCCTCCTCATCTCCTCTGGGGAGCGGCCTCCTCTCCCGCGACTGCTTCTTGAACGTTTTCTTCCCAAAGGTACACACCCAGGTGATGATGTGGTTTAGAGCCTTCACCGGAAAAGACGCCGGCGTGCGGGCCGCCCGCCCGTCCCTCCCAAACCCAACAAGCGATGACAGCGACGGAATGTTTACGGGCGCTTTATTCAGATGGCCGGTGGTCTGAGAAGATGGTGGATGTCTAGAACCTCACAGACCATCTTGTCTCTTCTTTCCAGGCCAGACCTTTCAGAAAGGGCGGGGGGGGGGGGGGTGATGATAAGCAAGGTGGGCTGAGGGCTTTGAGATTCAGAAGATGCAACATTCCTGTCCCGCACAGTCAGCTGTTCCCAGGGGAGGGCGGTCGTCTGTCTGTCTGTCTGTCTGTCTGTCTGTCTGTCTGTCTCCGGAGGCCTCCAGTGGTCCCCAGGTGGTGGTGGTAGTGCCGGTGGTGGTGCTCATCTGGAGCAGTGGCCCAGGAAGTCAGCTGTTTTCCCAGTAGCCGAGACGGGCCTCATCTGTCGTTTCTGAACCAAAAGCTTGAACAGACAGGTGACTCGCTAGACTTATAACTTTTTACCCGAAAGCTCAAGCTTTCCAAGTCTCGAGTCCCCCATCCTTCCCCACCGTGAGTGAGTGAGTACAAAACTATCTATCTCATTTTCCAGGGGATCAGGACTGAGCATTGGAGTGTCAGGGCGGGGGGGTGGGGGGTGGGGGGCGGGCGGCGGTGGCGGCGGCCGCGGTAGGCAAGCACCTCATGGCAGACCCACAGAAGGAGGCACATGGTATGCAACAGCAAGCTATGGCCCCGAAGAAAAGGACGAGGATCGACCCGCTCCATGTCTCTCAAAGACCAGGTCGACTAGGCAGCCGGGAGGTGAGTTTACACAAGCCCATAGCCAAGAATCCCTCTCTCGGTTTGATAGCGGACACGACACCATCGACCTGACTTCATGTGCTGTGAGCCGTGAACGGTGAGTGCAGTTAAAACAGCAGAGTCCCTGACGTTCCACAGGTCTGTGGCGATGCCTTCGGAGAAGGTCGTCTTCGGCGGTACGATTTTCCCAGCACCGCTCATCTGACGCGTCCTAGTTCTTGACTCATGGCACCGATGGCCCTCGAGGTGGCGTTCCGAGCTTCTGCCGCAGCGCAGGCTCACCCGCCGATGTCTACCTTCCAATGAGCGACCTCGGTGGGTGTGACAGATGCAGTTCAAGACACCCATCCAGCGGGGCTAAAGAGGCGTCGGTCACCGATACGATCGGGCGTCAGGGAGAGATCCCGTGGAACCCTGGTCAAGGGGGGCTTCCACGGCAGAAACACTGGCAGCTAGTCTTCCCAGAGAGCGTGGTCCCCCCCCCCCCGCCGGCCCCCAGAGCCCTTTGCTGGAATGTAGGAATAGATGACAGTCATCCCACCTATCAGAAACCTTCCCGTGGGCAGTTGACCACGAGCGTCAGCATAACACACATCGGTGGTGGTGGTGGTGGTGGTGGTGGTGGTGGTGGTGGTGGTGGTGGTGGTGGTGGTGGTGGTACACAGTTGAGTTATGTCCCAAGAGAAGGTCTCCGGGCCCAAGAAATCGGTGTCTGCCCTGTGGTTAAAAAGTACAGTGAAAGAGAAGTTTTGGAGGCCTACTTCATGGGCTTCAAGGACACGGGAAGCTGTGCCCAAGAGAGAAAAGGGTAGCGTGTTCTGACGGGATGCACACATTTTTTTTTTTAAGAGTGATACAAAAATTTTATTTACAGTTGTACAGAGTGTAAGACAAGGAATGCCAGCCAAAATAGATGGGTATTTTCAATTAGGTAATTCAAATGTACATTATATTCAGCAGATTTTTTTTAGAAAGACTTTTTTTTTTTAAGATTTTTTAAATGTATTTATCTTTAGAGGGGAAAGGAAGGAGAGAGGGAGAGAAACATCAATGTATGGTTGCCTTTCATACATCCCCTGCAGGGAACCGGCCTGCAACCCCGGTATGTGCCCTGACTGGGAATCGAACTGCGGTTGTCTGGTTCGCAGGCCTGCGCTCAATCCACTGAGCTACACCAGCCAGGGCTGGGACGCACACATTTTTATTCTTCCCGTAGATGTTCTAGGCACCCGATGGGTTCCGATCCGGCTTCCTCGGTCACCTGAGGCGTCCTCTGGAAAATGCGCGAAGCATAAAATCAAATTCCTCAGTGGACCCGACAGACCGCACCACGCCGGGCTCTCTCTGCCGCCCACTGTGTGGTTTTAGGTTCTATCCATGGATCGGTAATCATCGTTTCCCTCTCATGCATTTGCAGAAAGAGAGGAGGGACGCCTGGTGGTGGTGGGGGGGGGGGGGCAACTCTGGACAGGACATCTGGCCCCCTCTGAGTGAAGGTTGCCAGAGGTCTGTGAAATCATCCGGATAGACGGAAATTCATCACGGGATGTCATCCATACACCGGAGAGCAGCGTGGCCTCTGTCACTCTGTGTGCGTGCGTGCGTGCGTGCGTGGAAGTCTCACTCATCTGGAATGACCTGGTTTTCAAACATGAGAACACTCTCACTCTGTGTTTCTCGAAGCTAAACCGTGTTGCATACTGGCATAAGCCATGTGGAAGTACCGATCTGTGTCTCCCTACCCCATGCCCCTGTCATGTTCCAGGCAAGTGGATTTGAGAAGGCCTATCTGGGTGGGGTGAGGGAGATCAAGAGACTAGATAGTCATGGGTTGGGGCGGGGGGGAGGGGGAAAGGGAGAACATTGAAAAGGAAAAAAAATCGTGAAAGCATCACCTAATACAGGACCCATCACTATTTCCTGTCTTGTGTATGCAAACGATCATCGGGCTGAGTGAAAACCGGACCTCCTACAGTCAGTCAGTCAAAGAATGGGTCGCGCCGTGGGGGGAAGGGGGCGGGGGGGGGGCGGCGGCGGCGGCGGCGGCGGTGAGGCTCGGTCCGGGTCTTGTTTTTTTTTCTGTGGACGCACGGAAAGGACGTGGGTGGCGGGGGGGGGGGGGGGGGGGGCATCCCTGCAGGAAGTTGGGGCCGGGTCCGTTGATCAGACAATGTCAAGAACCCTGCCCCGCTCAGCCTGGCGGGCTTTTCAGAAGCAGGATGAGCGCTGAGTTGAGTTCCCGCCCCCCCTGGCGAAAGGCCCCTCAGCAGGAACGACAGGGGTTCCCGGAGCCAGCGGCGCCCCGCAGTCCCCCTCGCCGCCGCCGCCGCCGCCGCCGCCGCCGCCCTCCCCCCTTCAGCCCTCAGCCTCGGGGGGAAGTGGGGGGGGGGGCGGGGAACGGGTCGGGAGGGCCATCCCAGAGCAGGTCTCCTCTCCTCCACACCCAGAGGTCTCACCACCGGGAGGGGGGTGGGGGAGGGGGAGGGGGTAGGCCCGCGAGAGCCAACTCCGCTTTAGCCCCACTGGATATTGCTGCGGGGGGGGGGGGGGGGGGGCCAGAGCTCTGGATGGGGGTGGGGTGGGGAAGGGTCCTGTCCGGGCTGAAAGGGCTGAAGGTGGGGGCAATCAGTTCCCCAAGGACCTCACTCCACGGCGTCATTCAAATGCAGAAGGCTCTCTCGGCGGGGTGCAGAGCCTCCGCTCCTTGGACTTCCCCCTTCTTTGGGCCCCAGGCACAGCTTCCAAACTGCGGGCAGTGGGGGAGGGGACGGGCGGGGGGGGGGGGGCGGTTCCCCAGACGCGGGCGCGGCGAGGGAAGAAGAGGACCTTGGAGAAACCGGCCAGACCGGTCCTAGGTGGAAAAAAGAGTCCCTCTCCCCCCAGCTCCCCCGGCCATTTCCCAAGCCCAGGAGAGACAGCCCTCCGCCATGTCAGAGTCGTGGGTGGGTGGGGGCGGGGCGGGGCGCGCGGGTGGGCGGGCGGGCAAGTCGAGAGGGCCTGGGTCGAGTGTCCCAGACGACGGTAGACAGTAGCTCTCCGGGGTCTTCGATGCCCTAGGCCCGGCGCGGGGTGGCGAGGCGCGGAGGGAAAGAGGGCGCGGGGAGGCCTGGGCAGGGGGTGCCGGGACTCCGAAACCCCAGATTTGCCCGGCCAGCAGGTGCCGGCTTCCATCCCTCCTTCACCCTGAAGTTCCCAGAGAGATGGGTGCCCAGGTGGAGCCGTCCTCCCTCCACTCATCGGCTCTCCACGAGAAATCAATCCTCAGTCTCACTTTCACACACTCGCTGACCATTTCACCACCCTCCTCCTCCTCCTCCTCCTCCTCCTCCTCCTCCTCACCGTGGGAAAAGAGGGAGGAAGGCGAAAAGACCTGAAAGGACCCCACAGATGGCAACTCTGAAGGAAGGAGGGCGGGGGAGGTTCTGTCCTGGGGGAGGGGAGGGGGGCGGTCACGCCCGGGGTAGGGGTGGGGTGGGATGGGTTGGGGACGGACACACTGATTCCTAAGTCATGATCCGGTTTTGTTTTGATTGACTGACTGACTGACTGACTGACTGACTGTATCTAGAGAGAGGGGAAGGGAGGGAGGGAGGGAGGGAGGGAGGGAGGGAGGGAAAGAAAGAAACATCCATGGGTGGTTGCCTTTTGCATGCTCCCCCTGGGGACCTGGCCCGCAAACCCAGTCATGTGCCCTGCCTGGGAATCGAACCGGCGGAACCTTTGCTTGGCAGGCCAGCCCTTCATGCACTGAGCCGCACCAGTCAGGGCCGTTTGTTTGTTTGTCTGTTTGTCTGTCTGTTTGTTTAAAAAAACTAAAAGCGTATTCTTTATGCCTGTCCTGTCACTGTGCAACAAGGGCACGTGTGGAAACAGGCCGCAGGAAAGTGTCAGTGAATTTCAAGAAAGCGTCTGTTGACTTCACGGGCTCGATGATGAAACCTAAGGAGGCCTGTGACGGACCATGACGGTGTCATCACCGGCCAGGAGAAAGGTCCACAGCGGCACCCCTCTGCCGTTCAATACGGATGTATTGTCCGAGCCATACTAGGAAAACGTCGTCTTTCCGTTTTTCTTCCTCGAGGTGGTCAGCACCACACACCTCCACCTACCGCCAGAGTTTTCGATGCTTCTGACAATGAAGCTTCCTTCGTTTGACGGTGAAGTCGCTCACCTAAAAATGTTGAGCTGGGCGCAGAGAGAATCAGACAAAGTGAAGGATCCAAACCGCTGCTGCTGCTGCCGCCGCCGCCGCCGCCGCCGCCGCCCCCCCCCCCCCCCCCCGCCAACACGCACGCGCGCGCCCCGCGCTTTTCGTTTGGGAGAAAAGACAATGGCAGTAAAACAGCAACATGTCGTATCTGGTCTTCTCACCGACTGTCACTTGAATCACGTCGGTGGAAACTTTGTGGTCTCTATTTCCTTGTTATTATTTCATAAGGTGGTTGGCAGATAGGCAGCTGTGGCAGAATCTCCCGTGTGCGCAAGCGTGCGTGTGTGCGTGTGTGCGTGTGTAGTGTGTGTGTGTGTGTACGTACACGGGCGCACAGGCACGCGGGCATACCCGTACACGCACCCACCATATCTATCCATTTTTACAGAAGGGGGAGAAGGGAGGGAGAGAAACACGTTGCCTCTCGGGCGCCCCCGTCCCGGGGACCTGACCCCCACACACAAGACTCGGGCGTGCGCCCCCGACCGGGAAAGGAACCGGCGACCTTCTGGGTCGCAAGCTGACACTCCATCCACCGAGCTCTGCCAGCCAGGCAGGGCCTATGTGCTCCTTCTGAAAGGTGTTCATCCAGGCGCATCTAGGCTGCCCCTCTCCGCACGCACCCTCACCCCCCACCCCGCACCTAGCCCGCGAGCTGTCTTCTCCGCTGACCGGTTCCTGGCGTCTTCTTCCCCCTCGTGCCCGCCCGCCCCTAACGCGCCCCGCCCACTCTGGGTCCGGCCATCTGGTCAACCGCTGGTCTGGGGCGGGGGGGGGGGGGGGGGGACGATAAAAGCGGCGGCCGCCGGGCTGCGCGGGTCGCAGAACGCTCAGCCCTGCGCTCAGGGAGTCGGCCCCGTCTGGAGTCACGGCAGCAGAGGGGGACTCTGGAGAAATCGGGCCG
>JBAWUR020000112.1:27500-40000 GCA_038363175.2 Artibeus lituratus | reverse complement strand
ACCAGGGCAATCAATGCCGGGCGCTCGCGATCGGGGCCGTGGGCAAAGGGACGGCCCGTGCCGCCTCAGGGGCGACGTCCGTTTGCCCCTCAAGGCACCGGGACCCCCAGAGGAGAGGCTAAGGTTAAGTGAGAGTCCACGGTACCGCGTCGGGACTAGGGCGAGAGACGCCAGCGCGACGCGAAGCTGGGAACCTCGAGGCCCCAGACGACACGACAGGGAAAACAAGCACGGCGGCACACGATCTCAAACAGCGGCCCCGGCGCGAACGCCCAAACACACAGAGCCCGGCCCCGCCACGCGGCGGGACCGCAACGCGGCACCCCACCCCCTCCACGCGAGGAGAGCAGGCGTGCCTTCCCCCCTCCAGCACCCTTCTCGACTCAGCCAACCACCCTGGCGGGCCGCGCCCACAGCGGCGACCGGCAGCAGGCCCCGGTCGGGAACGGGAAGCGACAGCACCGGCTCGGCCTCAGGCACCTGACGGACGGCCTGCAGCGCTCCAGGAGCACCACCGGACAAGCCGAGCGACACGCGCTCACGCGCCCCAGGGAGAGGCACGCGGCGCGGCGAAGGAACGGCCCTCCCCGCCGCGGGGAGGACCGCCCTGGAAGGCAACAGCCACGGGGGCGGGGCGGAGAGTGTCCGCTGCGTCACAAGACCTCGGAACCCCGCCACCGCCACGAGGCGGAAAGCCGGGCAGCGAGGTCGGGCCGGGTTCCGCACCCCTCTCTTTCCCGCACACCACCCCGAGGCGGGCGAGGAAGGCAAGAGGGGCCCGCGGGCGGAGCGAGAAGAGCGGTCCCATTCGCCAGGAATGTCCGTCCCTCGCCCGGCGCGGCTTAGGCCCGGCCCAGGAGAGCGCGACGTCACCACATCGATCGAGCCAAGCCCGGGAGCGAGCACATCCAGCGCCGCCGGAGGAGGCCGAAGAGGCGTGGACGAGGCCCCACGGGGGTGGGGAGGAGTGGCGCGGGAGTCCGGGGACCACAGGAGGAACACAGCCCGCGAGAGACACGCAAGGCCCCCGGGGCGCGCCACGCTCCTGGCTCCGCCGCCCCCAACCAACGCAACAAGGACGAGAGTTGGGCCGCAAGTCACAGTTCGTAGAAGGCCCCTCCAGGACGACCGCCAGACAGCGTGTCTCCCACCAATCTCATGGTACAATCTGCCGACTTTAGGCAGAAGGAAGGCGGGTCGCGGAGACGGGGGGCCATCCACAGATCGAGGGGGGCTCCCGGAAGGGGGGGGCGGCCACACGCCACCCAGAAGGACCCCATCACCCCGGGAGAACCGGGGGGGGGGGGCGCCAAACGCTCCACGGGCCATCTGGTCGACCTCACGCCCCCCACCTCAAACAAGCCCCGTCCAAGCGGACCGGCGCACACGCGGACGGACGGACGCCCAGAACGCGCCTCCGCCCGGGGACAGACTGCCAAAGAACCCCGGGAAGGCGCCCACGGCAAAACGAGCTCCTCGCGTAGAGGGAATGCCCCCGAGGCTCAGAGGCGCCCCCCGACTCCGGCTGGGGACTCCGGAGAAGAAAACGGCGGAGAGCAATCGAGGACGACGCCCGGGAACCACCTGGGCCCGCCGGCGAGCTCACCTCGCCCTCCACGGGCCTCCACGGGCCTCCACGTGCGGCCCGTGCCAGTCCCCGCCCGCCCCCGCCCCCGCCCCCCCCCCGCCCCGCCACGGGACAGGGAAACCTCGGACGGCGAGACAGCCGCGCGCCGCCAGCGGGACCCAGGAGGGCAGGCGCCCGGGGGAGGGAAGACCCCGGGCGTGGCGCCCGTCCCCTCACGCCCCCCGGCCTGTGGACTTTGAAAAAAAAATCCGCAGAGACGCCGCCGAAGAAAGTACCGACGCCAGGAGAGAGCGGGAACCGAGTCCGTGGCGCCCGGTCCGGTCACCCGACACGGCTCGCCCCGGTCAGCACCTCTCGAACGGCCTCGGGGCACCCACCTCCAGCGTCGTCGCCGCCGCCGCCGTCGTCGCCGCCGCCGCCGCCAGGGACCCAGTCCTTCCGTCCGCCAGACCTTGGCTCTGGGGGAGCGCGGGAGGCGCGCCGGGGTCGGGGAAGGCGCGTGCTGGTCGACCGGAGCGCGCGGCCACAGCCCTCTCGTGATCCTGCAGGGACAATCTCCCGCCAGGGCGCCGCGCGCCGACACACCGGCGCCACCGGCACGATCCCGCCAGCGTCGCCAGCCTGCTGGAAGTCGCCCACGGCCGACGCGGCCAGGACGCCTCCCTCGCGGCTCCGGAAGGAACGGGCGATATATAAGCGGCCGCCAGGTGGCGCCCGACAACCGCCGCCAGCGTCAGCGGGACGGAGCCGAATCGCTGGCCGGCCAGGGCGCCACGCCGCCCGCCCGGAGGACCGATGTGCTCCCGGCACACCACGTCCGCCTCGGAGCTCCCGACCGCGGCGGCGGCGGCAGAAGGACTCGGGAAGAAGACCTGGGGCTCCCGGGCCGCTGCGGCCGGGGGAGTGGCACGCGACAGAATCCACCCCCCCCCCCCCCCCCGCAGTCCCCAGCCGGCGACGGGCGCCACCGGAAGGACCGGACCGGACCCGACCGGACCGGGCGGGACCGAGCTTCGACCCGCCCGCCCCACCCTACCCTGCCTCCGGCGCGCCGACTCCCGGGAGGGTCCAGAGAACGTGACAGCGGCCGGTCGGGGACCGTCCAAACCCCGGGGACCGTCCAAACCCCAGGAACGAGGCCACTATGCTCAGGATGACGACGGACAGCTTTCTTTCTTTCTCTTTCTTCCCTTTCTTTCTTTCTTTCTTTCTTTCTTTCTTTCTTTTTTTCTATCATTTCCCCCTCCTTATTCCCTTTTGTCTCGCTTCACACACATCGACTCTGTCAGGGGTCACATCGGTTCACACAAGCACACAGACAGGACAGAAAATGAAGTGAGATCGGGGAGACTGGATGGGACCCCTGGAGGAACAAGACGGGGCGGGTGGGGGGGGGGGCGAGGAGGAGGAGGAGAGAGGAGAGAGGAAGAAACCCACACCCCTTCTTCTGAGCACACCACTCCAGAAAACATCATGGGCATCACGCCTCCAGCACTCCCCGCCCAAAGTAGAAAGTCTCTCTTCTTCGTTCCCGTTTACCCCACACCCCCACCCCTTTCTCTTTCTTCTCTTTTCTCTCCTTTTGGGTCCTTTTCTCTCTCCCGCCCGCCCCACCCCCAACCCCAATCTGTAGCTTCCAGCACCAGCCCTGGGGCCGGGCCGGGGGGAGGGAGGGATCTAAAAACTGGAAAACAGCCCTGGCTGCTATGGCTCAGTGGATGGAGCACTGGCCTGTAAACCGAAAGGTTGCCGGTTCAATTCCCACCCCGGGCACACGCCTGGGTCGAGGGCCGGGTCTCCGGTGAGGGGCACCTCAGAGGCAGCCACATATTGATCCTTCTCTGCCTCTCTTCTCCTCCTCTCTCTAAAAGTAAACCTATACATAAATAAATAAGATCTTAGCCCTGGCTGGTGTAGCTCAGTGGATGGAGCACGGGCCTGCAAACCAAAAGATCGCGGTTCGATTCCCAGTCAGGGCACATGCCTGGGTTGCAGGCCAGTTCCCAGCAGGGGCCAGTTCCCAGCAGGGATCGCATGAGACGCAACCATACAGTGATATTTCTTTCCCTCTCTCCTTCCCTTCCCCTCTAAAGATAAATAAATAAAATCTAAAATAAATAAATAAACAAACAAACAAACAAAGAAATGAAATTGTAAAGAAAAGAGCCTCCCCCCCCCAAAAAAAAAAACTTTTTTTAAATACAATCTTGGAGGAAAAAAAACAAAACAAAACTGAAAAACAGAGTCCGGGAGCCACACGGGCAATAAGCAGGAACGGTGAGCATAGTGAAGTGTAAGAGAAATCCGTGTGCGAGTGGATCACAACAAAGCCGAAAGAGGATAGATAAGAGGGTGGGTGTGGGGAACATCGGTGGGCACCTCCCCCCCCCTCGATAGTGAGTTGTGCATTTCAGCATCACTCCACCTTCACCACGAGGACCACATTGGGGGGGGGGCGGGGGGGGCGGGCAGGCGGGCAGGCGGGCAGGTGGGCAGCCCCTGGTGAATAGCCCCTAACATTTAGAGAGGGGCTGTGAGTGAGAGAGCCAACAGCCCTGTGGAGTTTTCAGGCGAGTCTGATTTCTCTCAAGGCCCAGGTCACAGAACCTTTATCAAGTGACCTTTCTCGAATACAGAACAGTAGAGAGGTGGGAACTCTCACGACCAGGCATCCACAGTCCTGAGACAGGCCCTTCTCTAGCTCCCCGAACCATAGAGAGGGTGGAGAGAACACGATGTTCTCCACGGTCTGGACACTCTCCCAGGCCTCGAGTGTCGAAGAGCCCACCGGAAAGCCGTTCCGCTCACCGGACGCCGCAGCCGGCTCCGGCCTCCCATAGCACAACAGCGTGTAGCCGCAGGTCACTGAGGGCAGATCTGTGCACATCTAAAGGTTGGGTCGTTGGAGATGGCGTCCACGGGGTCCTGACATCTGCCCTATCAGTGGCGGGACTACCGGTGAGGCCCCAGCCGGACTCGCACATCTGGGGTACCTCTGGGTGAATTTCTCTTCAAAGGAGGCGTGCGATATGCCTGCTACAGGCAGGCACGTTCTCGGCCTCTTCCACCCATGTGGTTGGGAGCCCTGGACAGCCACGTGTCAAAAAAGGAAACTGGACTCCCCACCGACACCACACGCAAAGATACTCTGGAGGTGCATCACATCATGTCAGTGTACGTCAGGGCGTCCTCCAAGTCCAGGAAAATCTCAGATATTCCACGCAGCCGTGTGTCCACTGACACGTCCCCTAGCGCCACGGGTGTCAAGAGAAGAGCCAACTGACGGGATGACATCCCGTGACAAAGCTTCCGCACGGCTCAAGAAAGCACCAGCCACATGAAAAGGGGTGGCCCTCTGCACACACGTGGGACTGATCACCACAGCCTTACATCTCAGAGCGGGCTAGAGTTTCTGAAGGAAAATGGAATATTTCTCGGGTGGTGGTGGTGGTGGTGGTGGTGGTGGTGGTGGTGGAGGAGGAGGAGGAGGAGGAGGAGGAGGAGGAGGAGGAGGAGTGGCTGGGCAGCTCTGCCACTTCCTCACTCTTTAGTCCCACTTCCCCGAGTGACGGGTGGTGACTGGAAAATAGAGGACATAAAACGAATGGGAAGAAGATAGCTGGAGGAACTCAAATTCTCCTGGGTAAAAGTGGAGGATAAAGACTGCCTGTGTGTGTGTGGGGGGGGGGGGGGCCGCTGGGGGTGGGGGCGGACAAAGGACCAAAAAACAAAGAGCCAGATCCTCCAGACCCACCTCCCTCCCTCCCTCCCTCCCTCCCTCCCTCCCTCCCTCCCTCCCTCCCTCCCTGCTGAAGAAAAGACTCTCAGCTTTAGGGAGAAAACCCCGTTGTCGGTTGTCGATGGCTGGACTCACCACTAGGGGGTGGGCTTGGCCCTGAAGTGGGATGGAGGAGGAGGAGGAGGAGGAGGAGGAGGAGGAGGAGGAGGAGGAGGAGGAGGAGGAGGAACAACTGCTTCGTTTTTCTGGTCTGAGGGCTTCCTCCCTCCCACAACCTCCTCCCCACGGGTGAACCTCACCACAGCACCCCACCCTTCCCCTGGACACCCTAACAGCTGGTGACCCCGTCATTCCCTCTCCACGTAAGGGCCAGGAGACCAATGGAGGGGGGGGGGGGGGGAAAGGGAGAGGAGAGGAGAAAAGAGAAGAAAAATGGAGGAAAGGATAGGAAAGAAAAGGAAAAGAAGAAAAGAAAAGAAAGGAAAGACACCAAAAAAGGGCTGACAGACACCCCACCACCGCCCCTTCATGTTGGCAGAGGGACAGACACGTGGATCGGTAGAATGGGAAGCGATGGACCTACACAAACATGCTTTTGTCAGGTGGGATCGACAGTCAGCCGAGGCGGGGGGTAGGGGCGAGACACGTCTCACCCACCGACCGGGGAGCGCAGCACCCAGTCAGTCCCACCCACGAGATCGACAGGTGTTCCGCACATCACGAGAAACACCGTGAGAACACAGGAGGAGGAGGAGGAGGAGGAGGAGGAGGAGGAGGAGGAGGAGGAGGAGGAGGAGGAGGGGAGCCCTTGAACTTCCATATGTATCCTTCCCACCCACTGTGTGGGAAAGAAAGCCACGGAGACTGTAGGTCTATTCGTCCCCAGGTCTGGAAGGGGGAAGAGGAGGGGGTCCACACTGCCGCAAGCGAGAGAAACTGACCGACCGACCGACTAACCGACAAACCGCCTGTCACTTTGGGTCATCGTTCACCGCCAGCCTCTGGTCACTATCTGCTTCACCAGGCGGGGTGGGGGTGGGGAAGGGTCGCCAGCCATCATGCTCACAGGAAGAGCCACAGGAGAGAGGGTCTCTGTCCCTCCCCGTTCCTCTGTCTCTAAAAATCAACTGTGAAGAAATGGTCAGGAACATCAGAATGCCTTTGTCAGTGGCTCGCCCGCCTCATGTCAGTGTCCAGGGTCGGCCCAGGCAGAGACCCTAGGCGGGCAGAGGAATTTCTCCTTCCGGACAGCTGCCGAGACAGTCAGCGCAAGGGTCCGCGGAGGCCTGTCTGGCGTGACCCCGTCCGTCCGTCCGTCCGTCCGTCCGTCCGTCCACCGGGAGCCAGCCGGCCAGCCGGCCGGGGAAACGACCCAACGGTTGCCGGTTCAATTCCAAGATCGGGCCCACGACACGCTCGGGTGGTGGCGGCGGGCCAGGTCCCCGGTCAGTCAGGGGGCCTTGTGAGAAGCAACCGGTATCTGTCACACACTGATGTTTCTCCCCCTCTCTTTCTCCTTCCCTTCCCCTCCCTCTAAAAGTCTGCCAATCGAATCTTAAAAAGAAGTAAATGAATGAGTGAATGAATGAATGAGTACACACACACGTCTATACATATATACATAGAGAGAGAGGAGAATATATATGTGTGTGTGTGTGTGTATATATATATATATATACATACATATATATATATGTATATGTATGTGTAGAAAAGTAAAATCGTGGGGGGTGGTGATAATAATAATAATAATAATAATAATAATAATAATGGCAGCCCATGAAAATCGGGCGTGTGACACAGACCACGGAAACCTTCGCTGCCCGTCGTATTTTTCCTCGTTTTTTCGCAGACTTTATCCCTTCTTCCTTTCCTCTCCGCCGCCCCCCCCCCCCGGCCGCCCCCCTCTTTCTTTCTCCACCTCTCTTTCTCAGTGTGGCGTTGACAGGAAAACGAAGAAAATTGCACAGAGAGTTCATTCCCCTAGGGCTCGTGGGGCTGATACGAAGCCCTTTCCTCTCCCGTGACTGAGGCCTGGTCAGAAGGCTGCCAGCCGGAAGGAAAGTGTGTCATTTAGGGAAGGGGATCGTCACTCCCTCCTCATCTCCTCTGGGGAGCGGCCTCCTCTCCCGCGACTGCTTCTTGAACGTTTTCTTCCCAAAGGTACACACCCAGGTGATGATGTGGTTTAGAGCCTTCACCGGAAAAGACGCCGGCGTGCGGGCCGCCCGCCCGTCCCTCCCAAACCCAACAAGCGATGACAGCGACGGAATGTTTACGGGCGCTTTATTCAGATGGCCGGTGGTCTGAGAAGATGGTGGATGTCTAGAACCTCACAGACCATCTTGTCTCTTCTTTCCAGGCCAGACCTTTCAGAAAGGGCGGGGGGGGGGGGGTGATGATAAGCAAGGTGGGCTGAGGGCTTTGAGATTCAGAAGATGCAACATTCCTGTCCCGCACAGTCAGCTGTTCCCAGGGGAGGGCGGTCGTCTGTCTGTCTGTCTGTCTGTCTGTCTGTCTGTCTGTCTCCGGAGGCCTCCAGTGGTCCCCAGGTGGTGGTGGTAGTGCCGGTGGTGGTGCTCATCTGGAGCAGTGGCCCAGGAAGTCAGCTGTTTTCCCAGTAGCCGAGACGGGCCTCATCTGTCGTTTCTGAACCAAAAGCTTGAACAGACAGGTGACTCGCTAGACTTATAACTTTTTACCCGAAAGCTCAAGCTTTCCAAGTCTCGAGTCCCCCATCCTTCCCCACCGTGAGTGAGTGAGTACAAAACTATCTATCTCATTTTCCAGGGGATCAGGACTGAGCATTGGAGTGTCAGGGCGGGGGGGTGGGGGGTGGGGGGCGGGCGGCGGTGGCGGCGGCCGCGGTAGGCAAGCACCTCATGGCAGACCCACAGAAGGAGGCACATGGTATGCAACAGCAAGCTATGGCCCCGAAGAAAAGGACGAGGATCGACCCGCTCCATGTCTCTCAAAGACCAGGTCGACTAGGCAGCCGGGAGGTGAGTTTACACAAGCCCATAGCCAAGAATCCCTCTCTCGGTTTGATAGCGGACACGACACCATCGACCTGACTTCATGTGCTGTGAGCCGTGAACGGTGAGTGCAGTTAAAACAGCAGAGTCCCTGACGTTCCACAGGTCTGTGGCGATGCCTTCGGAGAAGGTCGTCTTCGGCGGTACGATTTTCCCAGCACCGCTCATCTGACGCGTCCTAGTTCTTGACTCATGGCACCGATGGCCCTCGAGGTGGCGTTCCGAGCTTCTGCCGCAGCGCAGGCTCACCCGCCGATGTCTACCTTCCAATGAGCGACCTCGGTGGGTGTGACAGATGCAGTTCAAGACACCCATCCAGCGGGGCTAAAGAGGCGTCGGTCACCGATACGATCGGGCGTCAGGGAGAGATCCCGTGGAACCCTGGTCAAGGGGGGCTTCCACGGCAGAAACACTGGCAGCTAGTCTTCCCAGAGAGCGTGGTCCCCCCCCCCCCGCCGGCCCCCAGAGCCCTTTGCTGGAATGTAGGAATAGATGACAGTCATCCCACCTATCAGAAACCTTCCCGTGGGCAGTTGACCACGAGCGTCAGCATAACACACATCGGTGGTGGTGGTGGTGGTGGTGGTGGTGGTGGTGGTGGTGGTGGTGGTGGTGGTGGTGGTGGTACACAGTTGAGTTATGTCCCAAGAGAAGGTCTCCGGGCCCAAGAAATCGGTGTCTGCCCTGTGGTTAAAAAGTACAGTGAAAGAGAAGTTTTGGAGGCCTACTTCATGGGCTTCAAGGACACGGGAAGCTGTGCCCAAGAGAGAAAAGGGTAGCGTGTTCTGACGGGATGCACACATTTTTTTTTTTAAGAGTGATACAAAAATTTTATTTACAGTTGTACAGAGTGTAAGACAAGGAATGCCAGCCAAAATAGATGGGTATTTTCAATTAGGTAATTCAAATGTACATTATATTCAGCAGATTTTTTTTAGAAAGACTTTTTTTTTTTAAGATTTTTTAAATGTATTTATCTTTAGAGGGGAAAGGAAGGAGAGAGGGAGAGAAACATCAATGTATGGTTGCCTTTCATACATCCCCTGCAGGGAACCGGCCTGCAACCCCGGTATGTGCCCTGACTGGGAATCGAACTGCGGTTGTCTGGTTCGCAGGCCTGCGCTCAATCCACTGAGCTACACCAGCCAGGGCTGGGACGCACACATTTTTATTCTTCCCGTAGATGTTCTAGGCACCCGATGGGTTCCGATCCGGCTTCCTCGGTCACCTGAGGCGTCCTCTGGAAAATGCGCGAAGCATAAAATCAAATTCCTCAGTGGACCCGACAGACCGCACCACGCCGGGCTCTCTCTGCCGCCCACTGTGTGGTTTTAGGTTCTATCCATGGATCGGTAATCATCGTTTCCCTCTCATGCATTTGCAGAAAGAGAGGAGGGACGCCTGGTGGTGGTGGGGGGGGGGGGGCAACTCTGGACAGGACATCTGGCCCCCTCTGAGTGAAGGTTGCCAGAGGTCTGTGAAATCATCCGGATAGACGGAAATTCATCACGGGATGTCATCCATACACCGGAGAGCAGCGTGGCCTCTGTCACTCTGTGTGCGTGCGTGCGTGCGTGCGTGGAAGTCTCACTCATCTGGAATGACCTGGTTTTCAAACATGAGAACACTCTCACTCTGTGTTTCTCGAAGCTAAACCGTGTTGCATACTGGCATAAGCCATGTGGAAGTACCGATCTGTGTCTCCCTACCCCATGCCCCTGTCATGTTCCAGGCAAGTGGATTTGAGAAGGCCTATCTGGGTGGGGTGAGGGAGATCAAGAGACTAGATAGTCATGGGTTGGGGCGGGGGGGAGGGGGAAAGGGAGAACATTGAAAAGGAAAAAAAATCGTGAAAGCATCACCTAATACAGGACCCATCACTATTTCCTGTCTTGTGTATGCAAACGATCATCGGGCTGAGTGAAAACCGGACCTCCTACAGTCAGTCAGTCAAAGAATGGGTCGCGCCGTGGGGGGAAGGGGGCGGGGGGGGGGCGGCGGCGGCGGCGGCGGCGGTGAGGCTCGGTCCGGGTCTTGTTTTTTTTTCTGTGGACGCACGGAAAGGACGTGGGTGGCGGGGGGGGGGGGGGGGGGGGCATCCCTGCAGGAAGTTGGGGCCGGGTCCGTTGATCAGACAATGTCAAGAACCCTGCCCCGCTCAGCCTGGCGGGCTTTTCAGAAGCAGGATGAGCGCTGAGTTGAGTTCCCGCCCCCCCTGGCGAAAGGCCCCTCAGCAGGAACGACAGGGGTTCCCGGAGCCAGCGGCGCCCCGCAGTCCCCCTCGCCGCCGCCGCCGCCGCCGCCGCCGCCGCCCTCCCCCCTTCAGCCCTCAGCCTCGGGGGGAAGTGGGGGGGGGGGCGGGGAACGGGTCGGGAGGGCCATCCCAGAGCAGGTCTCCTCTCCTCCACACCCAGAGGTCTCACCACCGGGAGGGGGGTGGGGGAGGGGGAGGGGGTAGGCCCGCGAGAGCCAACTCCGCTTTAGCCCCACTGGATATTGCTGCGGGGGGGGGGGGGGGGGGGCCAGAGCTCTGGATGGGGGTGGGGTGGGGAAGGGTCCTGTCCGGGCTGAAAGGGCTGAAGGTGGGGGCAATCAGTTCCCCAAGGACCTCACTCCACGGCGTCATTCAAATGCAGAAGGCTCTCTCGGCGGGGTGCAGAGCCTCCGCTCCTTGGACTTCCCCCTTCTTTGGGCCCCAGGCACAGCTTCCAAACTGCGGGCAGTGGGGGAGGGGACGGGCGGGGGGGGGGGGGCGGTTCCCCAGACGCGGGCGCGGCGAGGGAAGAAGAGGACCTTGGAGAAACCGGCCAGACCGGTCCTAGGTGGAAAAAAGAGTCCCTCTCCCCCCAGCTCCCCCGGCCATTTCCCAAGCCCAGGAGAGACAGCCCTCCGCCATGTCAGAGTCGTGGGTGGGTGGGGGCGGGGCGGGGCGCGCGGGTGGGCGGGCGGGCAAGTCGAGAGGGCCTGGGTCGAGTGTCCCAGACGACGGTAGACAGTAGCTCTCCGGGGTCTTCGATGCCCTAGGCCCGGCGCGGGGTGGCGAGGCGCGGAGGGAAAGAGGGCGCGGGGAGGCCTGGGCAGGGGGTGCCGGGACTCCGAAACCCCAGATTTGCCCGGCCAGCAGGTGCCGGCTTCCATCCCTCCTTCACCCTGAAGTTCCCAGAGAGATGGGTGCCCAGGTGGAGCCGTCCTCCCTCCACTCATCGGCTCTCCACGAGAAATCAATCCTCAGTCTCACTTTCACACACTCGCTGACCATTTCACCACCCTCCTCCTCCTCCTCCTCCTCCTCCTCCTCCTCCTCACCGTGGGAAAAGAGGGAGGAAGGCGAAAAGACCTGAAAGGACCCCACAGATGGCAACTCTGAAGGAAGGAGGGCGGGGGAGGTTCTGTCCTGGGGGAGGGGAGGGGGGCGGTCACGCCCGGGGTAGGGGTGGGGTGGGATGGGTTGGGGACGGACACACTGATTCCTAAGTCATGATCCGGTTTTGTTTTGATTGACTGACTGACTGACTGACTGACTGACTGTATCTAGAGAGAGGGGAAGGGAGGGAGGGAGGGAGGGAGGGAGGGAGGGAGGGAAAGAAAGAAACATCCATGGGTGGTTGCCTTTTGCATGCTCCCCCTGGGGACCTGGCCCGCAAACCCAGTCATGTGCCCTGCCTGGGAATCGAACCGGCGGAACCTTTGCTTGGCAGGCCAGCCCTTCATGCACTGAGCCGCACCAGTCAGGGCCGTTTGTTTGTTTGTCTGTTTGTCTGTCTGTTTGTTTAAAAAAACTAAAAGCGTATTCTTTATGCCTGTCCTGTCACTGTGCAACAAGGGCACGTGTGGAAACAGGCCGCAGGAAAGTGTCAGTGAATTTCAAGAAAGCGTCTGTTGACTTCACGGGCTCGATGATGAAACCTAAGGAGGCCTGTGACGGACCATGACGGTGTCATCACCGGCCAGGAGAAAGGTCCACAGCGGCACCCCTCTGCCGTTCAATACGGATGTATTGTCCGAGCCATACTAGGAAAACGTCGTCTTTCCGTTTTTCTTCCTCGAGGTGGTCAGCACCACACACCTCCACCTACCGCCAGAGTTTTCGATGCTTCTGACAATGAAGCTTCCTTCGTTTGACGGTGAAGTCGCTCAC
>JBAWUR020000112.1:0-15000 GCA_038363175.2 Artibeus lituratus | reverse complement strand
GGACCTCCGAGGAGAGGCCTCAGGCGCGGACGGGCCACCGGGAAAACGACACAGGGATTCCCACCGCCACAGGTAACACGGGGCGGCCCCCGCGAGGCCCGGGACGCCGGCCGGCCTCGGCCTCGGCCTTCCAAAAGAGCGACCCCGCGAGGGATCGCGTCCTCCGTCACCCCTCTCGCGCACGCGGCCCGGCCCCCACCAACCGGCGGCGGAAACCCGACACGCGGCCCCAGGCCACGCGTGGAGAGCCGCCCTTCTCTCTCCTCCATCCGCCCGACAGCCCCTGGGGCCCGGCCCCGGGGTTCGCACGCCCTGCGGGCAAACGGCCCACGCGCCGCGGGCCGAGCCCGGCCCCGGACCGTGCCCGCGCAGCGCGACGCCGGCTGCGCCTCGGGACGGGGCCGGAGGCCGGGAGACGAGACAACACCAGGGACGGGGAGGCGCCCCTCCCTCGTCCCCTCCCCTCCCCCCCGCACACGGGCACGGGGGGGAAAGAGCCGCGCACACACCCGCACGGACGTGCCAGAAGGCCGCGGCGTCCCCGCGCCGGAACGCCGGCCAGGCCCGGCGGGATCCTCCCCCAACTCGGCGGGGGGAGGCGCGGGCCACGGGGGTCAGGCAAAGACAGCATCGGGCCCCTCCGGGCGAGGGAGCGGAGGAGGGGCCCCCAAGCGCCCAACACGGCAAGCGCGATGCTCAGGCGCCATCGCTCACGCGCTTCAGGAGGGGCGGCGGCTGGGGGGTCCGGTACCCCAAGGCACCCTCTCGGATCGCTAGAGAAGGCTTTCTCACCGAGGGCGTGTCGCCCCCACCCCACCGGGCACCCCTCCGCCGGGCCCGCGAGGGCGCAGGACCCAGCAGCACGGGGGCGGGGAGAGGGAGGCCCAGGGAGCAAGAGGAGCTCGACGGGTCTGGGACACGGGGGGTGGCGTTGTCCGCCAAGCCACCAGGGCAATCAATGCCGGGCGCTCGCGATCGGGGCCGTGGGCAAAGGGACGGCCCGTGCCGCCTCAGGGGCGACGTCCGTTTGCCCCTCAAGGCACCGGGACCCCCAGAGGAGAGGCTAAGGTTAAGTGAGAGTCCACGGTACCGCGTCGGGACTAGGGCGAGAGACGCCAGCGCGACGCGAAGCTGGGAACCTCGAGGCCCCAGACGACACGACAGGGAAAACAAGCACGGCGGCACACGATCTCAAACAGCGGCCCCGGCGCGAACGCCCAAACACACAGAGCCCGGCCCCGCCACGCGGCGGGACCGCAACGCGGCACCCCACCCCCTCCACGCGAGGAGAGCAGGCGTGCCTTCCCCCCTCCAGCACCCTTCTCGACTCAGCCAACCACCCTGGCGGGCCGCGCCCACAGCGGCGACCGGCAGCAGGCCCCGGTCGGGAACGGGAAGCGACAGCACCGGCTCGGCCTCAGGCACCTGACGGACGGCCTGCAGCGCTCCAGGAGCACCACCGGACAAGCCGAGCGACACGCGCTCACGCGCCCCAGGGAGAGGCACGCGGCGCGGCGAAGGAACGGCCCTCCCCGCCGCGGGGAGGACCGCCCTGGAAGGCAACAGCCACGGGGGCGGGGCGGAGAGTGTCCGCTGCGTCACAAGACCTCGGAACCCCGCCACCGCCACGAGGCGGAAAGCCGGGCAGCGAGGTCGGGCCGGGTTCCGCACCCCTCTCTTTCCCGCACACCACCCCGAGGCGGGCGAGGAAGGCAAGAGGGGCCCGCGGGCGGAGCGAGAAGAGCGGTCCCATTCGCCAGGAATGTCCGTCCCTCGCCCGGCGCGGCTTAGGCCCGGCCCAGGAGAGCGCGACGTCACCACATCGATCGAGCCAAGCCCGGGAGCGAGCACATCCAGCGCCGCCGGAGGAGGCCGAAGAGGCGTGGACGAGGCCCCACGGGGGTGGGGAGGAGTGGCGCGGGAGTCCGGGGACCACAGGAGGAACACAGCCCGCGAGAGACACGCAAGGCCCCCGGGGCGCGCCACGCTCCTGGCTCCGCCGCCCCCAACCAACGCAACAAGGACGAGAGTTGGGCCGCAAGTCACAGTTCGTAGAAGGCCCCTCCAGGACGACCGCCAGACAGCGTGTCTCCCACCAATCTCATGGTACAATCTGCCGACTTTAGGCAGAAGGAAGGCGGGTCGCGGAGACGGGGGGCCATCCACAGATCGAGGGGGGCTCCCGGAAGGGGGGGGCGGCCACACGCCACCCAGAAGGACCCCATCACCCCGGGAGAACCGGGGGGGGGGGGCGCCAAACGCTCCACGGGCCATCTGGTCGACCTCACGCCCCCCACCTCAAACAAGCCCCGTCCAAGCGGACCGGCGCACACGCGGACGGACGGACGCCCAGAACGCGCCTCCGCCCGGGGACAGACTGCCAAAGAACCCCGGGAAGGCGCCCACGGCAAAACGAGCTCCTCGCGTAGAGGGAATGCCCCCGAGGCTCAGAGGCGCCCCCCGACTCCGGCTGGGGACTCCGGAGAAGAAAACGGCGGAGAGCAATCGAGGACGACGCCCGGGAACCACCTGGGCCCGCCGGCGAGCTCACCTCGCCCTCCACGGGCCTCCACGGGCCTCCACGTGCGGCCCGTGCCAGTCCCCGCCCGCCCCCGCCCCCGCCCCCCCCCCGCCCCGCCACGGGACAGGGAAACCTCGGACGGCGAGACAGCCGCGCGCCGCCAGCGGGACCCAGGAGGGCAGGCGCCCGGGGGAGGGAAGACCCCGGGCGTGGCGCCCGTCCCCTCACGCCCCCCGGCCTGTGGACTTTGAAAAAAAAATCCGCAGAGACGCCGCCGAAGAAAGTACCGACGCCAGGAGAGAGCGGGAACCGAGTCCGTGGCGCCCGGTCCGGTCACCCGACACGGCTCGCCCCGGTCAGCACCTCTCGAACGGCCTCGGGGCACCCACCTCCAGCGTCGTCGCCGCCGCCGCCGTCGTCGCCGCCGCCGCCGCCAGGGACCCAGTCCTTCCGTCCGCCAGACCTTGGCTCTGGGGGAGCGCGGGAGGCGCGCCGGGGTCGGGGAAGGCGCGTGCTGGTCGACCGGAGCGCGCGGCCACAGCCCTCTCGTGATCCTGCAGGGACAATCTCCCGCCAGGGCGCCGCGCGCCGACACACCGGCGCCACCGGCACGATCCCGCCAGCGTCGCCAGCCTGCTGGAAGTCGCCCACGGCCGACGCGGCCAGGACGCCTCCCTCGCGGCTCCGGAAGGAACGGGCGATATATAAGCGGCCGCCAGGTGGCGCCCGACAACCGCCGCCAGCGTCAGCGGGACGGAGCCGAATCGCTGGCCGGCCAGGGCGCCACGCCGCCCGCCCGGAGGACCGATGTGCTCCCGGCACACCACGTCCGCCTCGGAGCTCCCGACCGCGGCGGCGGCGGCAGAAGGACTCGGGAAGAAGACCTGGGGCTCCCGGGCCGCTGCGGCCGGGGGAGTGGCACGCGACAGAATCCACCCCCCCCCCCCCCCCCGCAGTCCCCAGCCGGCGACGGGCGCCACCGGAAGGACCGGACCGGACCCGACCGGACCGGGCGGGACCGAGCTTCGACCCGCCCGCCCCACCCTACCCTGCCTCCGGCGCGCCGACTCCCGGGAGGGTCCAGAGAACGTGACAGCGGCCGGTCGGGGACCGTCCAAACCCCGGGGACCGTCCAAACCCCAGGAACGAGGCCACTATGCTCAGGATGACGACGGACAGCTTTCTTTCTTTCTCTTTCTTCCCTTTCTTTCTTTCTTTCTTTCTTTCTTTCTTTCTTTTTTTCTATCATTTCCCCCTCCTTATTCCCTTTTGTCTCGCTTCACACACATCGACTCTGTCAGGGGTCACATCGGTTCACACAAGCACACAGACAGGACAGAAAATGAAGTGAGATCGGGGAGACTGGATGGGACCCCTGGAGGAACAAGACGGGGCGGGTGGGGGGGGGGGCGAGGAGGAGGAGGAGAGAGGAGAGAGGAAGAAACCCACACCCCTTCTTCTGAGCACACCACTCCAGAAAACATCATGGGCATCACGCCTCCAGCACTCCCCGCCCAAAGTAGAAAGTCTCTCTTCTTCGTTCCCGTTTACCCCACACCCCCACCCCTTTCTCTTTCTTCTCTTTTCTCTCCTTTTGGGTCCTTTTCTCTCTCCCGCCCGCCCCACCCCCAACCCCAATCTGTAGCTTCCAGCACCAGCCCTGGGGCCGGGCCGGGGGGAGGGAGGGATCTAAAAACTGGAAAACAGCCCTGGCTGCTATGGCTCAGTGGATGGAGCACTGGCCTGTAAACCGAAAGGTTGCCGGTTCAATTCCCACCCCGGGCACACGCCTGGGTCGAGGGCCGGGTCTCCGGTGAGGGGCACCTCAGAGGCAGCCACATATTGATCCTTCTCTGCCTCTCTTCTCCTCCTCTCTCTAAAAGTAAACCTATACATAAATAAATAAGATCTTAGCCCTGGCTGGTGTAGCTCAGTGGATGGAGCACGGGCCTGCAAACCAAAAGATCGCGGTTCGATTCCCAGTCAGGGCACATGCCTGGGTTGCAGGCCAGTTCCCAGCAGGGGCCAGTTCCCAGCAGGGATCGCATGAGACGCAACCATACAGTGATATTTCTTTCCCTCTCTCCTTCCCTTCCCCTCTAAAGATAAATAAATAAAATCTAAAATAAATAAATAAACAAACAAACAAACAAAGAAATGAAATTGTAAAGAAAAGAGCCTCCCCCCCCCAAAAAAAAAAACTTTTTTTAAATACAATCTTGGAGGAAAAAAAACAAAACAAAACTGAAAAACAGAGTCCGGGAGCCACACGGGCAATAAGCAGGAACGGTGAGCATAGTGAAGTGTAAGAGAAATCCGTGTGCGAGTGGATCACAACAAAGCCGAAAGAGGATAGATAAGAGGGTGGGTGTGGGGAACATCGGTGGGCACCTCCCCCCCCCTCGATAGTGAGTTGTGCATTTCAGCATCACTCCACCTTCACCACGAGGACCACATTGGGGGGGGGGCGGGGGGGGCGGGCAGGCGGGCAGGCGGGCAGGTGGGCAGCCCCTGGTGAATAGCCCCTAACATTTAGAGAGGGGCTGTGAGTGAGAGAGCCAACAGCCCTGTGGAGTTTTCAGGCGAGTCTGATTTCTCTCAAGGCCCAGGTCACAGAACCTTTATCAAGTGACCTTTCTCGAATACAGAACAGTAGAGAGGTGGGAACTCTCACGACCAGGCATCCACAGTCCTGAGACAGGCCCTTCTCTAGCTCCCCGAACCATAGAGAGGGTGGAGAGAACACGATGTTCTCCACGGTCTGGACACTCTCCCAGGCCTCGAGTGTCGAAGAGCCCACCGGAAAGCCGTTCCGCTCACCGGACGCCGCAGCCGGCTCCGGCCTCCCATAGCACAACAGCGTGTAGCCGCAGGTCACTGAGGGCAGATCTGTGCACATCTAAAGGTTGGGTCGTTGGAGATGGCGTCCACGGGGTCCTGACATCTGCCCTATCAGTGGCGGGACTACCGGTGAGGCCCCAGCCGGACTCGCACATCTGGGGTACCTCTGGGTGAATTTCTCTTCAAAGGAGGCGTGCGATATGCCTGCTACAGGCAGGCACGTTCTCGGCCTCTTCCACCCATGTGGTTGGGAGCCCTGGACAGCCACGTGTCAAAAAAGGAAACTGGACTCCCCACCGACACCACACGCAAAGATACTCTGGAGGTGCATCACATCATGTCAGTGTACGTCAGGGCGTCCTCCAAGTCCAGGAAAATCTCAGATATTCCACGCAGCCGTGTGTCCACTGACACGTCCCCTAGCGCCACGGGTGTCAAGAGAAGAGCCAACTGACGGGATGACATCCCGTGACAAAGCTTCCGCACGGCTCAAGAAAGCACCAGCCACATGAAAAGGGGTGGCCCTCTGCACACACGTGGGACTGATCACCACAGCCTTACATCTCAGAGCGGGCTAGAGTTTCTGAAGGAAAATGGAATATTTCTCGGGTGGTGGTGGTGGTGGTGGTGGTGGTGGTGGTGGTGGAGGAGGAGGAGGAGGAGGAGGAGGAGGAGGAGGAGGAGGAGTGGCTGGGCAGCTCTGCCACTTCCTCACTCTTTAGTCCCACTTCCCCGAGTGACGGGTGGTGACTGGAAAATAGAGGACATAAAACGAATGGGAAGAAGATAGCTGGAGGAACTCAAATTCTCCTGGGTAAAAGTGGAGGATAAAGACTGCCTGTGTGTGTGTGGGGGGGGGGGGGGCCGCTGGGGGTGGGGGCGGACAAAGGACCAAAAAACAAAGAGCCAGATCCTCCAGACCCACCTCCCTCCCTCCCTCCCTCCCTCCCTCCCTCCCTCCCTCCCTCCCTCCCTCCCTGCTGAAGAAAAGACTCTCAGCTTTAGGGAGAAAACCCCGTTGTCGGTTGTCGATGGCTGGACTCACCACTAGGGGGTGGGCTTGGCCCTGAAGTGGGATGGAGGAGGAGGAGGAGGAGGAGGAGGAGGAGGAGGAGGAGGAGGAGGAGGAGGAGGAGGAACAACTGCTTCGTTTTTCTGGTCTGAGGGCTTCCTCCCTCCCACAACCTCCTCCCCACGGGTGAACCTCACCACAGCACCCCACCCTTCCCCTGGACACCCTAACAGCTGGTGACCCCGTCATTCCCTCTCCACGTAAGGGCCAGGAGACCAATGGAGGGGGGGGGGGGGGAAAGGGAGAGGAGAGGAGAAAAGAGAAGAAAAATGGAGGAAAGGATAGGAAAGAAAAGGAAAAGAAGAAAAGAAAAGAAAGGAAAGACACCAAAAAAGGGCTGACAGACACCCCACCACCGCCCCTTCATGTTGGCAGAGGGACAGACACGTGGATCGGTAGAATGGGAAGCGATGGACCTACACAAACATGCTTTTGTCAGGTGGGATCGACAGTCAGCCGAGGCGGGGGGTAGGGGCGAGACACGTCTCACCCACCGACCGGGCAGCGCAGCACCCAGTCAGTCCCACCCACGAGATCGACAGGTGTTCCGCACATCACGAGAAACACCGTGAGAACACAGGAGGAGGAGGAGGAGGAGGAGGAGGAGGAGGAGGAGGAGGAGGAGGAGGAGGAGGAGGGGAGCCCTTGAACTTCCATATGTATCCTTCCCACCCACTGTGTGGGAAAGAAAGCCACGGAGACTGTAGGTCTATTCGTCCCCAGGTCTGGAAGGGGGAAGAGGAGGGGGTCCACACTGCCGCAAGCGAGAGAAACTGACCGACCGACCGACTAACCGACAAACCGCCTGTCACTTTGGGTCATCGTTCACCGCCAGCCTCTGGTCACTATCTGCTTCACCAGGCGGGGTGGGGGTGGGGAAGGGTCGCCAGCCATCATGCTCACAGGAAGAGCCACAGGAGAGAGGGTCTCTGTCCCTCCCCGTTCCTCTGTCTCTAAAAATCAACTGTGAAGAAATGGTCAGGAACATCAGAATGCCTTTGTCAGTGGCTCGCCCGCCTCATGTCAGTGTCCAGGGTCGGCCCAGGCAGAGACCCTAGGCGGGCAGAGGAATTTCTCCTTCCGGACAGCTGCCGAGACAGTCAGCGCAAGGGTCCGCGGAGGCCTGTCTGGCGTGACCCCGTCCGTCCGTCCGTCCGTCCGTCCGTCCGTCCACCGGGAGCCAGCCGGCCAGCCGGCCGGGGAAACGACCCAACGGTTGCCGGTTCAATTCCAAGATCGGGCCCACGACACGCTCGGGTGGTGGCGGCGGGCCAGGTCCCCGGTCAGTCAGGGGGCCTTGTGAGAAGCAACCGGTATCTGTCACACACTGATGTTTCTCCCCCTCTCTTTCTCCTTCCCTTCCCCTCCCTCTAAAAGTCTGCCAATCGAATCTTAAAAAGAAGTAAATGAATGAGTGAATGAATGAATGAGTACACACACACGTCTATACATATATACATAGAGAGAGAGGAGAATATATATGTGTGTGTGTGTGTGTATATATATATATATATACATACATATATATATATGTATATGTATGTGTAGAAAAGTAAAATCGTGGGGGGTGGTGATAATAATAATAATAATAATAATAATAATAATAATGGCAGCCCATGAAAATCGGGCGTGTGACACAGACCACGGAAACCTTCGCTGCCCGTCGTATTTTTCCTCGTTTTTTCGCAGACTTTATCCCTTCTTCCTTTCCTCTCCGCCGCCCCCCCCCCCCGGCCGCCCCCCTCTTTCTTTCTCCACCTCTCTTTCTCAGTGTGGCGTTGACAGGAAAACGAAGAAAATTGCACAGAGAGTTCATTCCCCTAGGGCTCGTGGGGCTGATACGAAGCCCTTTCCTCTCCCGTGACTGAGGCCTGGTCAGAAGGCTGCCAGCCGGAAGGAAAGTGTGTCATTTAGGGAAGGGGATCGTCACTCCCTCCTCATCTCCTCTGGGGAGCGGCCTCCTCTCCCGCGACTGCTTCTTGAACGTTTTCTTCCCAAAGGTACACACCCAGGTGATGATGTGGTTTAGAGCCTTCACCGGAAAAGACGCCGGCGTGCGGGCCGCCCGCCCGTCCCTCCCAAACCCAACAAGCGATGACAGCGACGGAATGTTTACGGGCGCTTTATTCAGATGGCCGGTGGTCTGAGAAGATGGTGGATGTCTAGAACCTCACAGACCATCTTGTCTCTTCTTTCCAGGCCAGACCTTTCAGAAAGGGCGGGGGGGGGGGGGGTGATGATAAGCAAGGTGGGCTGAGGGCTTTGAGATTCAGAAGATGCAACATTCCTGTCCCGCACAGTCAGCTGTTCCCAGGGGAGGGCGGTCGTCTGTCTGTCTGTCTGTCTGTCTGTCTGTCTGTCTGTCTCCGGAGGCCTCCAGTGGTCCCCAGGTGGTGGTGGTAGTGCCGGTGGTGGTGCTCATCTGGAGCAGTGGCCCAGGAAGTCAGCTGTTTTCCCAGTAGCCGAGACGGGCCTCATCTGTCGTTTCTGAACCAAAAGCTTGAACAGACAGGTGACTCGCTAGACTTATAACTTTTTACCCGAAAGCTCAAGCTTTCCAAGTCTCGAGTCCCCCATCCTTCCCCACCGTGAGTGAGTGAGTACAAAACTATCTATCTCATTTTCCAGGGGATCAGGACTGAGCATTGGAGTGTCAGGGCGGGGGGGTGGGGGGTGGGGGGCGGGCGGCGGTGGCGGCGGCCGCGGTAGGCAAGCACCTCATGGCAGACCCACAGAAGGAGGCACATGGTATGCAACAGCAAGCTATGGCCCCGAAGAAAAGGACGAGGATCGACCCGCTCCATGTCTCTCAAAGACCAGGTCGACTAGGCAGCCGGGAGGTGAGTTTACACAAGCCCATAGCCAAGAATCCCTCTCTCGGTTTGATAGCGGACACGACACCATCGACCTGACTTCATGTGCTGTGAGCCGTGAACGGTGAGTGCAGTTAAAACAGCAGAGTCCCTGACGTTCCACAGGTCTGTGGCGATGCCTTCGGAGAAGGTCGTCTTCGGCGGTACGATTTTCCCAGCACCGCTCATCTGACGCGTCCTAGTTCTTGACTCATGGCACCGATGGCCCTCGAGGTGGCGTTCCGAGCTTCTGCCGCAGCGCAGGCTCACCCGCCGATGTCTACCTTCCAATGAGCGACCTCGGTGGGTGTGACAGATGCAGTTCAAGACACCCATCCAGCGGGGCTAAAGAGGCGTCGGTCACCGATACGATCGGGCGTCAGGGAGAGATCCCGTGGAACCCTGGTCAAGGGGGGCTTCCACGGCAGAAACACTGGCAGCTAGTCTTCCCAGAGAGCGTGGTCCCCCCCCCCCCGCCGGCCCCCAGAGCCCTTTGCTGGAATGTAGGAATAGATGACAGTCATCCCACCTATCAGAAACCTTCCCGTGGGCAGTTGACCACGAGCGTCAGCATAACACACATCGGTGGTGGTGGTGGTGGTGGTGGTGGTGGTGGTGGTGGTGGTGGTGGTGGTGGTGGTGGTGGTACACAGTTGAGTTATGTCCCAAGAGAAGGTCTCCGGGCCCAAGAAATCGGTGTCTGCCCTGTGGTTAAAAAGTACAGTGAAAGAGAAGTTTTGGAGGCCTACTTCATGGGCTTCAAGGACACGGGAAGCTGTGCCCAAGAGAGAAAAGGGTAGCGTGTTCTGACGGGATGCACACATTTTTTTTTTTAAGAGTGATACAAAAATTTTATTTACAGTTGTACAGAGTGTAAGACAAGGAATGCCAGCCAAAATAGATGGGTATTTTCAATTAGGTAATTCAAATGTACATTATATTCAGCAGATTTTTTTTAGAAAGACTTTTTTTTTTTAAGATTTTTTAAATGTATTTATCTTTAGAGGGGAAAGGAAGGAGAGAGGGAGAGAAACATCAATGTATGGTTGCCTTTCATACATCCCCTGCAGGGAACCGGCCTGCAACCCCGGTATGTGCCCTGACTGGGAATCGAACTGCGGTTGTCTGGTTCGCAGGCCTGCGCTCAATCCACTGAGCTACACCAGCCAGGGCTGGGACGCACACATTTTTATTCTTCCCGTAGATGTTCTAGGCACCCGATGGGTTCCGATCCGGCTTCCTCGGTCACCTGAGGCGTCCTCTGGAAAATGCGCGAAGCATAAAATCAAATTCCTCAGTGGACCCGACAGACCGCACCACGCCGGGCTCTCTCTGCCGCCCACTGTGTGGTTTTAGGTTCTATCCATGGATCGGTAATCATCGTTTCCCTCTCATGCATTTGCAGAAAGAGAGGAGGGACGCCTGGTGGTGGTGGGGGGGGGGGGGCAACTCTGGACAGGACATCTGGCCCCCTCTGAGTGAAGGTTGCCAGAGGTCTGTGAAATCATCCGGATAGACGGAAATTCATCACGGGATGTCATCCATACACCGGAGAGCAGCGTGGCCTCTGTCACTCTGTGTGCGTGCGTGCGTGCGTGCGTGGAAGTCTCACTCATCTGGAATGACCTGGTTTTCAAACATGAGAACACTCTCACTCTGTGTTTCTCGAAGCTAAACCGTGTTGCATACTGGCATAAGCCATGTGGAAGTACCGATCTGTGTCTCCCTACCCCATGCCCCTGTCATGTTCCAGGCAAGTGGATTTGAGAAGGCCTATCTGGGTGGGGTGAGGGAGATCAAGAGACTAGATAGTCATGGGTTGGGGCGGGGGGGAGGGGGAAAGGGAGAACATTGAAAAGGAAAAAAAATCGTGAAAGCATCACCTAATACAGGACCCATCACTATTTCCTGTCTTGTGTATGCAAACGATCATCGGGCTGAGTGAAAACCGGACCTCCTACAGTCAGTCAGTCAAAGAATGGGTCGCGCCGTGGGGGGAAGGGGGCGGGGGGGGGGCGGCGGCGGCGGCGGCGGCGGTGAGGCTCGGTCCGGGTCTTGTTTTTTTTTCTGTGGACGCACGGAAAGGACGTGGGTGGCGGGGGGGGGGGGGGGGGGGGCATCCCTGCAGGAAGTTGGGGCCGGGTCCGTTGATCAGACAATGTCAAGAACCCTGCCCCGCTCAGCCTGGCGGGCTTTTCAGAAGCAGGATGAGCGCTGAGTTGAGTTCCCGCCCCCCCTGGCGAAAGGCCCCTCAGCAGGAACGACAGGGGTTCCCGGAGCCAGCGGCGCCCCGCAGTCCCCCTCGCCGCCGCCGCCGCCGCCGCCGCCGCCGCCCTCCCCCCTTCAGCCCTCAGCCTCGGGGGGAAGTGGGGGGGGGGGCGGGGAACGGGTCGGGAGGGCCATCCCAGAGCAGGTCTCCTCTCCTCCACACCCAGAGGTCTCACCACCGGGAGGGGGGTGGGGGAGGGGGAGGGGGTAGGCCCGCGAGAGCCAACTCCGCTTTAGCCCCACTGGATATTGCTGCGGGGGGGGGGGGGGGGGGGCCAGAGCTCTGGATGGGGGTGGGGTGGGGAAGGGTCCTGTCCGGGCTGAAAGGGCTGAAGGTGGGGGCAATCAGTTCCCCAAGGACCTCACTCCACGGCGTCATTCAAATGCAGAAGGCTCTCTCGGCGGGGTGCAGAGCCTCCGCTCCTTGGACTTCCCCCTTCTTTGGGCCCCAGGCACAGCTTCCAAACTGCGGGCAGTGGGGGAGGGGACGGGCGGGGGGGGGGGGGCGGTTCCCCAGACGCGGGCGCGGCGAGGGAAGAAGAGGACCTTGGAGAAACCGGCCAGACCGGTCCTAGGTGGAAAAAAGAGTCCCTCTCCCCCCAGCTCCCCCGGCCATTTCCCAAGCCCAGGAGAGACAGCCCTCCGCCATGTCAGAGTCGTGGGTGGGTGGGGGCGGGGCGGGGCGCGCGGGTGGGCGGGCGGGCAAGTCGAGAGGGCCTGGGTCGAGTGTCCCAGACGACGGTAGACAGTAGCTCTCCGGGGTCTTCGATGCCCTAGGCCCGGCGCGGGGTGGCGAGGCGCGGAGGGAAAGAGGGCGCGGGGAGGCCTGGGCAGGGGGTGCCGGGACTCCGAAACCCCAGATTTGCCCGGCCAGCAGGTGCCGGCTTCCATCCCTCCTTCACCCTGAAGTTCCCAGAGAGATGGGTGCCCAGGTGGAGCCGTCCTCCCTCCACTCATCGGCTCTCCACGAGAAATCAATCCTCAGTCTCACTTTCACACACTCGCTGACCATTTCACCACCCTCCTCCTCCTCCTCCTCCTCCTCCTCCTCCTCCTCACCGTGGGAAAAGAGGGAGGAAGGCGAAAAGACCTGAAAGGACCCCACAGATGGCAACTCTGAAGGAAGGAGGGCGGGGGAGGTTCTGTCCTGGGGGAGGGGAGGGGGGCGGTCACGCCCGGGGTAGGGGTGGGGTGGGATGGGTTGGGGACGGACACACTGATTCCTAAGTCATGATCCGGTTTTGTTTTGATTGACTGACTGACTGACTGACTGACTGACTGTATCTAGAGAGAGGGGAAGGGAGGGAGGGAGGGAGGGAGGGAGGGAGGGAGGGAAAGAAAGAAACATCCATGGGTGGTTGCCTTTTGCATGCTCCCCCTGGGGACCTGGCCCGCAAACCCAGTCATGTGCCCTGCCTGGGAATCGAACCGGCGGAACCTTTGCTTGGCAGGCCAGCCCTTCATGCACTGAGCCGCACCAGTCAGGGCCGTTTGTTTGTTTGTCTGTTTGTCTGTCTGTTTGTTTAAAAAAACTAAAAGCGTATTCTTTATGCCTGTCCTGTCACTGTGCAACAAGGGCACGTGTGGAAACAGGCCGCAGGAAAGTGTCAGTGAATTTCAAGAAAGCGTCTGTTGACTTCACGGGCTCGATGATGAAACCTAAGGAGGCCTGTGACGGACCATGACGGTGTCATCACCGGCCAGGAGAAAGGTCCACAGCGGCACCCCTCTGCCGTTCAATACGGATGTATTGTCCGAGCCATACTAGGAAAACGTCGTCTTTCCGTTTTTCTTCCTCGAGGTGGTCAGCACCACACACCTCCACCTACCGCCAGAGTTTTCGATGCTTCTGACAATGAAGCTTCCTTCGTTTGACGGTGAAGTCGCTCACCTAAAAATGTTGAGCTGGGCGCAGAGAGAATCAGACAAAGTGAAGGATCCAAACCGCTGCTGCTGCTGCCGCCGCCGCCGCCGCCGCCGCCGCCCCCCCCCCCCCCCCCCGCCAACACGCACGCGCGCGCCCCGCGCTTTTCGTTTGGGAGAAAAGACAATGGCAGTAAAACAGCAACATGTCGTATCTGGTCTTCTCACCGACTGTCACTTGAATCACGTCGGTGGAAACTTTGTGGTCTCTATTTCCTTGTTATTATTTCATAAGGTGGTTGGCAGATAGGCAGCTGTGGCAGAATCTCCCGTGTGCGCAAGCGTGCGTGTGTGCGTGTGTGCGTGTGTAGTGTGTGTGTGTGTGTACGTACACGGGCGCACAGGCACGCGGGCATACCCGTACACGCACCCACCATATCTATCCATTTTTACAGAAGGGGGAGAAGGGAGGGAGAGAAACACGTTGCCTCTCGGGCGCCCCCGTCCCGGGGACCTGACCCCCACACACAAGACTCGGGCGTGCGCCCCCGACCGGGAAAGGAACCGGCGACCTTCTGGGTCGCAAGCTGACACTCCATCCACCGAGCTCTGCCAGCCAGGCAGGGCCTATGTGCTCCTTCTGAAAGGTGTTCATCCAGGCGCATCTAGGCTGCCCCTCTCCGCACGCACCCTCACCCCCCACCCCGCACCTAGCCCGCGAGCTGTCTTCTCCGCTGACCGGTTCCTGGCGTCTTCTTCCCCCTCGTGCCCGCCCGCCCCTAACGCGCCCCGCCCACTCTGGGTCCGGCCATCTGGTCAACCGCTGGTCTGGGGCGGGGGGGGGGGGGGGGGGACGATAAAAGCGGCGGCCGCCGGGCTGCGCGGGTCGCAGAACGCTCAGCCCTGCGCTCAGGGAGTCGGCCCCGTCTGGAGTCACGGCAGCAGAGGGGGACTCTGGAGAAATCGGGCCGTCACGTCTCCTCTCTTTCTTCCGTCCGAACGGGCCCGGCACCGGGACCTCTGCCGCGCCCGCCGAGACTCGGGCAGAGATCGCGTGCGAGAGCGACCCGGACGTCTCCATGAAGGGAAGCACACATCCTCTGTGCCCGGATAGGTTTGTGGTGGTGGTGGTGGTGGTGGTGGTGGTGCCGCCGCCGCCGCCGCCGCCGCCGCCGCCGCCGCCGCCGCCGCCGCCGCCGCCGCCTCCCCCCCGCCCCGCCAACTTCCAGGAACCATAGACCGTGATAGAAATGGTCATGAGTGGGGTGGCGATGCTGTACGTACTGGCGCGGTTGCTGCTGGATTTGGTTTCCTTTCCGGTTTGTTTTTTTCGGGGGGGGGGGGGGGAGGAGGTGGTGGGCGGTGGGGGAAGAGGCACAAGATTCTAAGGAACAGACTCTCGGGTGACCGCGTGGGAAGCTCGGTGACTGTCGAATGGCTACGTCTGACACCCGAAGGGGGAAACAGCCAGGAGTTCATTTGTCCTAGTAAGAATAGTAAGAAAAATAACTTTCTCTGCTCTGTCAGTCCATTTGAAATAAATAAAGAATAAACAAACAAATGAATAAACAAATAAAAGTTTT